>CAHIKZ030000179.1:1377500-1395000 GCA_903632075.3 Acanthosepion pharaonis
AAATTAAAATTTTTAAATTAAATGGGGGGTTTTTTTGGTTTAAAAGGGGGGGGTTTTTTTCCCCCCGGGGGGTTTTTAAATTTTTTTTAAAAATTTTTTTTTAAAAAGGGGGTTTTTTTCCCAAAAAAAAAAATTTTTTTTAATTAAATTTTGGGGGGGTTTTTTTTCCTTAAAAAATTTTTTTCCCCCCTAAATTTTAAAAATTTTTTTGGGTTTTTTGGGAATTTAAAAAGGGCCCTTTTCTTAAAAATTTTTTTTAAAACCAATTTTTAAAAGGTTTTTTTTTTTTTTAACCCTTTTTTTTCCCCAAAAAAAATTTTTTTTTTCCCCCCAAAAAAATTTAAATTTTTTAAAAAAAAAAGGTTTTTAATTTTTAAAAGGGGGAATTTTTTTAAAATTTAAATGAAGGAAGGGTTTTTTAATTTTTTGAAAATTTTTAAAAAAAATTTTAAAAAAAAGGGTTTTTTTTTTTTGGGGGGGGGGTTTTTTTAAAAAAAAAAAATTTTTTTTCCCCCCCCCAAAAAAAAAAAAAAATACACATATGAAGGTGTCTTTGCATATGTACTTTCTTTTCTATGTATCTATCATACTGCGTACAATAATCTTTAACATTCAAATTGAGAAACATCAATGATAGAAAAGTGAAAAGGCCAAAGAACACATCAGAATGTGGCAATAAAACCAGAAAAAAAAATAAGAATTATTATTTTAAATTTTTATCCTCATAGCCAAAAGTTATACAATTGCAACAAAATGTATGACCATACTCTCAATAGTTATACATATGAAAAATGCTAAGATTATATCTTTATGTGAAGGTCAAGTGGCAGAGCATTTGCAGACATTTTGTGCTTGGCTCTCCACACAACCAATTACAACTCAGTTTAGTGATGCTTTGAACAAAATGTTATTAGGTTAATCCAGAAATATCACCAGTAGTCAATAATGTTATTAGGTTAATCCAGAAATATCACCAGTATTCAATATTAATGTAGTCAATTAACCTCTTTCTTCTTATTTGTGTGTTATGATTAAAGTGCTGACCAATTCTTGGTTTAACTTGTACAAAATAATTGCTTTGCCTCTGCCAGACAACATCAAATTCCTTGAATGAAAACTAGGGTGTGAAAATCAGTAGGTATACTGCTAACAGGTACATCCCATCAAATGAATTTTGTGACAGAAAAACTGTTTTCAAACTGTCATTAATCCAGAGGTAGAATCATGACAGATGCATGTGAACAACAACATATCACCAATTGTGCAAAATCTATATTTCATGTGAACCAATGAATTCAAGTTCAATTTCATACAAAGTGATAGTTGTGTAAAGGTCGGGTATGGAGATGTCAAATGAAGTTATATGTACAGATTGTGTCATACCTTTATGCCAGGTGGGTAGTGATTCCATTCTGGTTTAAGAAAGTTTCAATGATCATAGAATAGCAGAGCTCTTCATTGTCAAGTGTCAGTTGAATGGACAAGATTATTGAGATGAGATTATTCTGAGTTGTATTGTATCCATACAGGATAATGTTTCAATATAAAACGTTGTTATTATTCAGAAAGCTATGTAATGACACAGAATTTTAGTTATGGACTCTGGCTAACAGACTCAGTTTGAATGTTATACATGGAATAAGATGAGATATTGAAGAGTTTCACGAAAAGACATTATAAAGAAATGGAATAAAATTCTTTTGGCTGACCTATAAAATTTGGTGAAACATTGTTGTGAATGCCGAGCTATTGTTGTAAATAGAGATGGACACATTGATTAATTAGCAATTCTTCCTTCTTATTTGCACAATTTCTTCCATTGCTGTTAATGATCATTTCATTAAAGTAACTATTAAATTGCACTTTGGCTTTTCACCAGATTCTGTTTTTGTCTTTGTAATCTGAGAATAAATAAAAAGAGTATCAAATGTTTACAAGCATACCAATTTTTACAGATCTGTGATATAAGTAATAATTATTTACTGTGATAAATATTTTTTTTACTATCATACATATAGTTGGGAATATAAAATAAAAGAAATGAGACAAAATATGTTTTAAATGAAAAATATCATAAAAAACTTTGTTAAAATGAAACGTCAGGGATGATATTTAACATTTGGTCATGATTTGTACATAAAGCATTATTTTTGTCATCAAACTAACAATAAATACCTTCTTCATTATTACTCTTATTTTATTACTCGTTTTACCAAGTATTGCTTCTTTTCATCCCAATACTCTGAGTCAATACTATCTTCATTATTACTGTCATTTTATTATAAGTTTTATCTCATTGTTAACTTTTATTCCAACTCTCTGTATCAATATACTGTTTGACTGAAATAAAAAATGTACTTCCAAGGAGGCTTGAACTTGAATCCCACATCTTAGAAGCTTGTCTTTTACAAATATAACCAGTGATGACCAAACGGTTGTTGGCCTCCTGGGCCATCACTAAACTTCAGTGCCTCTTACAAGTATAATTTTTTAAATATTCACAAGAAGAAAAACTGAAAATGTAGAATAACAAGTTTATTACAATATACATCTTAATAACAAGCTAAAGAAAACATTCATTATCCCACGTAAATCATTTTTTCTAGCCTTTAGATCTGCAAATCTTTACATGACATTTTTTACATCTATCTTCTTTACAAGATCATTTTCTATTGATAAAATAACCAAAGAATTTAATCTGTCTTGAGTCATGGATGACAAAACTTATGTTTTTACAAGCATTTGGGAGATCCGAAACATATAACATAGTGGCATGATGACAGCCTGGGTGACTACCTGAGTTGCCAGTACCTTGAGCCAGCCCTCAATATGACTTTAACTACTTTGTCCATAGACATATTGATAATGAAATAGAAAACAGATCTCTTGTTATTCTGCCAGACATTCCTCTACAATTCTCTATGCTATTTTTTGTTTTGACAAAGATTTAATTCTTAAATTTTAAATAAAGAATTTTCCAAATTATTCAAAAATGCATTGACCCAGAATTTTTGTGAACAAAAGGCAACAATAAGATGTAGTAAAACTAGCAATAAAATAATAACAAAATTGCTTCAAGTGTATTGACCTGGAGTTTTTATAATAAAAATTAATTATACGGGTGCTTCATAAAAAATTAGAATATTGTGGAAGAATTCAATATTTTTGTCAATTATTTCAAAAAGCGAAAATTGTATCAATTCTAGACTTATTACACCTAAACTGTTTCAAGCACAGTTTTATTGTTTTAATTTATGATAATTACAGCCTACAGTTCAAAAACAATTTGAAAAACTGTCTCAAAAAATTAGAATCTACAGTTTTGAGTAGATCACTATTTATGCAGTAGTAAATACTACAAATTTCTCAGTCTGGTTCAGTAGAAGCAATCACAATTGTGGAGATGTCTTCTGGCTTGGCAGTTGCCCAGAAGACAATCACTGACACCTTCTACAAGGAGGGTGAGCCACAGAAGGTGATTACTGAAAGAGCTGGCTTTTCTCAGTATGTTGAATCAAAACATATTCAGGGTCAGGTGACTAGAAAAAAAAACATATGGGAGGAAAAGGTGCACAAGCAAGACGTCAACTTTGAAAGGATTGTCAAGCAAAGTCAATTCTGTAACATGTAGGAACTTCAACTGGTGTTGAAATTGGTGGATCAAGAGCCATCATGCATAGATGTGTCTAGGAAATGAGCTACAAGTGTCACATTCCTAGTGTCAAACGACTCATGAACAAAAGACAATGTCAGAAGTATTTTACCCAGGCTAAAGGCAAAAATAACAGGACTGAGTCTCAGCGGTTCAAAGTCATCTTTTCAGATGAAAGTAAATTTTACATTTCATTTAGAAATCAATGTAGCAGAGTCTAAAGAAAAATAGAGAGGAATAGAATCTTAGCTATTTGACGTCCAGTGTGCCATGTCGTTTGTTGGTGTTGGTTCGCTGTGTAAGTTCCAAGTCAAAAGTGATGTCTATCAGGAGATTGTAGAGTGCTTCCATTTGATGGGAAGTTTTATGGAGATGCTGATTTCAGTTTTGCATAAGGCTTTGGTAACACCCCATAGTTCCAAGACTACAAGCAACTGGTTTGCTGACTATGGTATTCTTATGCTTGATTGGCCAGCCAGCACACCTGGGAATCTATGGGGTAATGTCAAGAGGATATGAGAAAAACCAGACCTGAAATAATACAGATAAGCTGAGTGCCACGACCAAAACAAACTTGGGTTTCCATAACACCTCAGCAGGGTCCCAGGCTGACTACCTCTATGCCATAGTGCATTGGTGCAGTAATTCATGCAAGACAAGCAACAAGGAGTGTATAAATCAACTTACTTTTGAGAAGTTCAATGTTTCTGGATCATAAATTCTTTTATTTTTTGATTGATCTTATGAAATATTGTAATATTTTAAGATTTTTCATTTTGTCAACTGTAAGTTGTAATCATCAAAGTTAAAACTAAAAAAAGGCTTGAAATATTTCACTTTATGAATCTAGAATATATGAAATTTCCCTATTTGAATTAACTTATCATAAAAAATAAGTTTATGTGACATTCTAAATTTTTCAAAATGCATCTGTGTTAGAACAATTCATATAATAATAATAATAATAATATGATGATGAAGCTTATAAGTACCTAGGAATTAGCGAAGGAGATGGCATACAACAACCCCAAATGAAGGAAAAAATAAGAAAAGAGTACTACAGGCATGTACATCTAGTACTAAATACTGAGCTAAACTCAAAAAACAGAATATCAGCCATAAACACATTGGCTGTCCCTGTGGTGCAATACAGCTTTAATGTCCTTAACTGGACCATAGCTGAAATTAAGCGAATGGACACCAAAACGAGAAAGCTTCTCACTTGCTACCGCATGCATCATCCCAAAGCTGATGTTGATCGTCTGTACATGCCCATGTCCGAAGGAAGCAGAGGATTAGTTCAACTAGAACTGTCCTACAAAACTACAACAATTGGCCTCCAAAGATACTTGGAAACTACAGAAGACTGGATGATGGTATGTGTCAAGGAACATAAAAGTAGTAAGCGTCTTTACTCCGTAATAAAAGAAGCCAACATGGAGTTTCAAATGGGCGTAGAGATGCAACTACAGCACAATACACTGACTGAAACTGCAAAATAATTATAAAAGACAGCAAAGATGAATGCAACCGACCAGATACAGAAGCGATGGCAAGATAAATCGCTTCATGGCCAATACTCTTCCCGTACCAAACAAGCTGATGTAGACAAAACCCGTACCCGTCAGTGGCTACATAGTGCAGGGTTGAAAGCTGAAACTGAAGGTTTTATCCTTGCTGCACAGGACCAATGCTTGCTAACTAGGAATTATCAAGCACATATACTAAAATATTGTGTCAGCCCAAAATGCAGATTCTGTGATAAATATCCAGAAACAATTGATCATCTTGTATCAGGTTGCATGATATTGGCACCCACTGAATATAAAACCTGGCATGAGTGGGCCAATATCTGCACTGGAAAATCTGCAACTTCTATGGGAAGGAAACTGAAAGAAAATGGTATGAACACCACCCAGACCCGGTTACGGAGATAGGACCTGTTACAATTCTATGGGACTACACAATATACACTGACAGAACAATCAAAGCCAACCGGCCAGATATTGTTATTAAAGACCACAAACAAAAAAAGTGCCTCCTTATTGATATGGCAGTCCCTGCTGACAGCAATGTATCTTTGAAAATATTCAAAAAGCTATCAAAATACAAGGACCTTGAAATAGAAATCTCGAAAAAGTGGCATATGGGAACATCAACAATCTCTGTTGTAGTTGGAGCCCTAGGACTGGTTGGAAAAGATTGCAGTAGACTAATTGAAGGGATTCCTGGAAGTCCATGCCTCAAGGAGATACAAAAAATTGTTCTGACAAGTACAGCCCACATTTTACGAAGGGCTTTATCTATGTAATTTTTTTTTGTCAGTGGAAAGTGTCATGATGCCATTTCTAACCTTAGGTCCTAAGGGACCCAGAAAGAAATATGTAAACGCCAGAAATCAAAGAAAATAATAATAGTAAGAGTAAGAGTTGAGAGTTGAGATAATGGCATTACTGAAGTCAGCATGAATACTGGGTAAGGTGCTAATAATTTCCAGGTACTTGTCTCTTAATCCTTATCAATGGCTACCAGATATTTGGTGGGAACATAGAAACATCATCGTCATCGTCGTTGTCGTTGTCGATGATGATGATGATGATGATGATGATGATGATGATGATGATGATGATTTGATTTCAGAATTTCTAACTTGTTTAATGGAATTTTCATCTCTGGTTTAATGGAATTTTAATCTCTTAATGAATTTTTTTAATTTTCTTTGAGTAAAATATAAAAAAAAAATAATGTTTGATTACTTTTCACTATTAAATAAAAAATAAGTTAAAGTAATAAAGAAAATTTCCAGATCATTGGATGTGACACTCACTTGAGGAAGAATGGGGCATGAAATGGCTGAAATGACTAAAGCAACAAATGTGTGTTTAATTGTTGGAATAATTCATACAAATAATGACACTGCTACATTTGAGTTAAATAAAAAACTTTCTGTAGTTTGAGTGAATTGTATACAGTGTTTTGGTGTGGTGAGGGAATTGCTTGTTCAAAACAATATTTCATAACCTTCAAGTAATGGGCTTGGAAAAAAAAATTCTCCATTAATCAGTTGACAAAGACACCTGCCATTTTACACCTGTCTGTCTATAACATTGCTCTTTAAAAAATGATTTTTTGTAAACTTTAACACACACAGACAGATTGAAAGAGAATTCTCTAATGACAAGCAGAACCAATCAGAATTGGAGTAGAGGGCAAATGTCAATCAACAAATTACAAATAGCTATATTTTATATTTTTCAGTATAATTCTATCAGAAACTTTGTTTGTTATGAAAATTAAAAAGTTATCATTGTTATTTAAAATATAATTGTTTTGTTAAAAATAGAAATAATGATTGTTTCTAGAAACAAAATTCTTAAGGTTAATAAAACAAGCACACATCCCATCTCCCCTCTCAATTATGACAATAAAATAAACGTTTTTCGGTGCTAAAGCTAAATTAGTCAAATCATAGGTTTCTATTTAGAGTTGTTCCTATATATTGCAGTTACCTTAAAATTGAAATCAAAACTTATAACAATTTCCATAAAGACAGAGATTACATTACTTTGGTAATCTCTGCTATCAGACTTCTCTTGAAGACTATTGATAATGTAATGAATTTAATCCTCATTGGAGATTCATTGTGGCCTTGTGCCAGAATAAACCAAGCCTAGAGAATATTAAAAAAAAATAGATGAGAGTCAAATGACAAGAAATCTTTATAAACATTCACAGAAGAAAAGGTGGAGTCAGTGGGTCACCTACCCCACAAGCTAGATGGTTGAATGGGATGGTGGAGTGATAGTCTTGGCAAAGAAACAAATATTGATATGTGTGACAAGGGACAGGAGGTTGTAGAGAGTCATGATTGTCTACAGCCTGAAAGGACAAGGCATATAAAAGAAGATATGGAATACAGTGTTAAGCAAATATGTTTTTCTGATTCTGGTTTTGAATATTTTTGTTTTTTTTTCTATTTTACAGCTACCAAGAAATACTCATCTATGTTCTTAATGCCATTCATTCCCAACTCAGTATTTATAATGGTCATACTCCTGTCTTAGTAGCAAATCCAACAGCTTTAACTGAGGCAAGGAATGACTTATAAATTTGAATAGCTCCAAAATAAAATTGCTTTCACTTAATCACCATAGAGAACATTTTCTGCCTATTATCAGCATGGCTGATGCTAGTCCCTTGGAGAGCAACACTTTGTGTCTTCTTTGGCTGGCTCACATTTTCCACTGACATGAAGTGGAGTGATGAAAGTGAATAATATGAAAAATACAATCTTATTGGTCCTAACCTGACATTTTGGCTTCAGTCATTTTTCTATCACCATAACATAGCTTCCTTATGCCTTTTCTATAAATACCTTTATAGTAATTGCTCTAATGAACTTTCCTTTATGATACCTTAAACATTATGAATTTAAATGCAGTACTAGATTGGCAGCCAGGTCTCATCATTTTCAGTTCAAATGGCTAGATGGAACTGTAAGTTAACAGTTTTCATTTGTGGAACTCTCTTCTGGCTTGTTTTCCAATCAACTTTGATCTTCAAAAATTTAAATCCAATGTCAAACATTATCTTCCGTCTTCTTAATTCCTGTTTTTTTTTTATTGTCCTCTCTTTTTAATAGTGTTTTTTTTTTCTCATATTTTCTCACATTCAGTAACCCCTTGTGTCTAGGTGGCTTTATTGTTTTGCTTAGGGTGAAACAATTTTAAAAAATTGCTAAGTTGATTGCTAAGAAAGTTGGTTCACTGTATTGTGACAGACAATTTTTCTCATCAGAACCCATCTTATACATTTATAAATCTATGATTTGTTCATCCATTGAATATTGCTGCCTTATCTGGTCTGGTGCTATTACTATATATTTCAAGATTCTTGACAAAATTCAAAGAAGGGTCTGTAATTTTATCAGTCTAGATCTGGCATCTCGTCTTCCATTACATTTTCCATGACCTGGCTTCCCTCTGTCTTTTCTACAAATATTTTCATGGTAATTGTTCTGATGAGCTTTCCTACTTAGTCCCTCAATGGCATGAATTTAAGCATGCTACTAAATTGTCATTTAGGTCTCACCATTTTACTATCAAACTAGATGGATGCAACCATATGTTATATTCTAATAGTTTCTTTTCTTGCACTTCTCAGCTGTGGAACTCCTTTCTGATTTTTACTTTTCTGCCATCTATAATCTTCAGAAATTTAAATGCAATGCCAATCGTCATCTTAAGCCTTCTTGAATTCTGTTATTTCATTGTCCCTTCTCCCCACTAAAGTCTTCTCATTCTCTTTCACACTCATTACCCCCTTTGTGTCTTAGTGGCTTTGTTGCCTTGCTTGAAGTGAAATGATTAAAAAATGTATTTTCTAGGTTTAATTATTACTTGCCTATCTCAGTTGCAACATTTCAGATTTAAGGTAAATATGTGCTTCAACTTTCATGAATTTTATATTGTTTATTTTTTAGCTTTAAGATTTTTTTTATCCATGTTTACCTTTAAAGATTTGGGATTTTTAATAAATGCTTCCTTTATTACTTGCCTGTTGATGTTTCACACAACTTCAGACAAAAGGTTAGGCACGAAACTTCATCAGTACTGGAAACATTAATAACAATTAGTGAACTTGAGAAACTCATTTTTCTTAAAAATTGTTTTAAGAGAATGATTTTATAAATATTAATGAAAAGTAGCACTGGCTGCTCACTCAATAAATGCTGAATGTTATTGATAAGGAAACAGATAATATTGCCATTAAAAAGTTATCTCCCCTTGACCAAACCAAAATAACAATGAAAAATAATTATAAATATTCACAAGAATTAAAAACAATTGTGTGACCTGACAAAACCTGTGCGAGACATTGTTAGGCAGGAAAGTCAATCTTTCTTTTTGCTCTGGGTAGTTAAGGTATCAAGACACATGCCTTTCAGGCTCATGAAAAACCAAACAGATAAGTGCAAAATTCATATTGTTTTTGATACAATATCTTTTGAATACTAACTTTGTATTAAGAATTTCAAATACAAAATATATAAGTTTTTATATACAAAACTTTTTGTGTTTTATTTGAACTTTTATTATATTCATTCTGTCATATGTTTCATTCACTTTTAAATGAGGTCAGTGTTTCATATCTGTGTATAACAAACCATTACCATGCATGAACCATTCAAATTAGATCTAAATTTTCTGATTCCCTTCTCAAAAATCTTAAGTAAATTGATGCTTTTACTAAGGTTTTTTAAATACTTTCCATTATATGTGGAGTTGACTTTCCAATGTGTTATTCCCAATCAAGAACTTTAAGTATACATTTGTATTTATTAAAAGTTTCTCATACTACGTGCAAATTAAATCATAACAATTTGAGGTGAAAATCTCTCTCAAGAAATTTAAATACATAGTTGTACTTTAATTTCTTATTACTTGCTGTTATATAAGAACAGTTCAAATTAGATCATGACCTTTGGGTGTGTTACTCCTTATCAAAAACTTTCAGTACACAGAACTAGTGCGATAATATTTCTAAAATGTAGATTACTTATGTGATGAAATGAAGGATAAAATTCAGAACATTGTCTAAATTTGTGTACAAGACTGATTTAAAAAGTCAGTGTACTAATTTAAGACCAGAATTTGTGTAAAAGACTGGTTTAAAAGTCATGTACTTCACTATGTTAATTAGACTTACTGTAGCCCTTTTGGTGATTGTATCAAGCTATTAAACATGTGTACAATGCCTTTTGAAACTTGGTTAAATATTTGTGACTTTAAACCAGTAAATTATTATTGTGGTAATACCTCAACTTTTATAACTTCTTACTATTTGCATAAATGATCATACATATTTATAGAGTCAAGAGAAAAGGGGAGTGTTTTTAAAATTTTTCTCAGTGCAGTCCGTGAGATTGATGCATTCTGCCTGTATTTTGTCAAACACAGACCAAAATTTGTTTACTAACAACTTTATTCAATCACTGTTTACCTGTAAGTAACTCAGATAATTTGTAGAAACCATTTGATAACTTCTGGTGTAGTTTTCATTGTTGAAGGTCTAAGGGTTTAGTGTGACATCTTTGGCTGTTTTTTTTTTTGCTTGTAACAGTCAATAAGTAAATGAATAGGACACTGTCTTGTCAAGAAATGCTGTGTGTCAATCAAAAGGACAAAAGTTCTAAGCATATATAGGAATGGTAAACAATGACAGGAGAAGAAGGAATTCTTAAAGACTCTTGGGATAAACTTCAAAGTCTTGGTGAGGAATTCGATCCTGTTTATCTGTCAGTACATTGTGTGAAATGGTAAATGATACGCGTTCCTCTAACTGAGAGAGCTGTCATAATTTAGACAAAGGTCCCAGCCAAACAATAGTCAAAAGCAAGCAGGAGACAGTGAGTTACCCTCAGAACATCAACAAAGCAGACAGAAGCCAGTATATAACACTACTGAGGTGTGTATTCCTGGTGGCGTAAATCTGAGGTGGTTGGGATAATACATAATTTTGTGGCATTCATCTCAATCCGGTAAACTTCTGTTCACCACACCCTCAGGACACTGAACCCATCTTTTTCTGAAAATGTTATTTTGGTCTCCCGGGGTAAATAATTCAGTTTTGGATCTATTTTGCAAAATTTGTATTCACAGAATAGACTATGATAAAAAGAAAATAAAGTAGATATTGTCTGGATATTTTAATGATTTTTTTTTACTTTCATATCAGTCATATCAATTGATATCATTAATAAAAGTTTTATATTCTTTTAATATTTTAAATATTAAGTATTCAGATATACTTATTTTAAATTAAAATACATGACTGAACATGAATAATATCAATTATATGAAAATCATTATTCTGCTTTCATGAGGTCATTTGTGTTTTGGTTGATTGATTAATTTCTGTTTTACAACTTATCAACCTTTTGCATGTTGTTTAAAGCCAGAATATATTTTGGAGATAATAATTATTTACTGATGCAATTATTTACTAATTAACCCATAGTTGGGGAGAAGAGGGGGGTGAATTCATACTTTTCCCAAGAGAGTATAGAGAACCCAAATGGAATTGAAACTTGCCTCTTTGATCTTCAATGCCAAGTTGGTATTTATTGCACTTCACACACCCCCCTCCAAGCTTACAGCATCTGGTATTTCCAAGTAGTCACTCATCTATTATTTTCACTTCTTTTTTTACTTAGCAATGAAAATTTGTCAATCATATTCTTTATTTTTGATATTTTTGCTCAAAGAAAATAAAAAAAATCATTATGACAAAGAGATGAAAATTCCATTAAAACAGAAATGCAAATCTCATTGCTTAACTTCAGGGATCTTGTGAAAACCAGAGTTTCAATGTGATATGTCCATAAGCTGAGGTCATTTGTAATAAATCCAGTTCTTTTATGTCGAATATTGGTTATTTTCTAACTCAAAATGCCAACATTTTCTCAAACGTTTTTCTCTTTGAGGAACCAAGGATCCAGAGAACATATCAGCATTGCACTAAAAGCATGAATGTCCAGACATTCTATGATGTCTGCAGCTCGATCAAGGAACCTTCTTTTAAAGGTTTAGAATTAAAAATGACTTTGTGGTACATTTGTTTATAAAGATACAAGACTCCAGATTTGGTGAGTCCACTCAAACACTACCCCCAAACAACTGCAAAACAAATTCCAAAAAGACAAACATATGGACAACTCCCAATACACTTCAAAGACTTCATCATGTATTAATATCAACAGTACAAAGTTATTAAATCAATGTAAATATGTACATCCTTTCCACTCATATCCAATCATCACCCATGAATAAGAATGTGATCTGTGGTAGCTGTTACACTCTGCATCAAATTAAATCTCTTTCTGATTCATTCAACATCAAAACCTGTTGGCTAGATGTGAACGCTATAAAAGCAAAATAAAAAAAAATAAAAGAGTCACTGTCTGTGCAAATTCCCCGCAAAAATATAAAATACAATTTAAATGTCAAAGCCAATTATGAAAATTACTGCTAAAGCAAAAGCATGCCAAAAATGATTGCATCCCGTATTCACACTGACTGCTTAAAAGGATTCACTCATGGCACTCAAGGCAGTAGGATGGCAGACAGTCATCAGTGATTGGAGCTGGTCAACCAATCCTACACAAATTTCAGTGGAAGAGCTTACCAACTCTCCTGTCCTCCAGGTCACTTCCCTCACTCACAAAGAGACATTTCACCTTGATCCTTATATTGGCAATACAAAGAATTTCATTAAACATATATTTTCTTTCTGCTTACACTGGCAGTACTTTGTTGTTTTTCATTTGTTCTTTTTCAACCATTTATAAACAGACTGAATGCTTTTACATCATGTGAATTAATATGACAAATGTCAAACAGGGAGAGATTTGAATTCAATGTTGGGAAAGAATAATAAAATAAGTTGTTTGGCAACATGGAATTTGCCCTACTTATTGATAATTAAATGGAACAAATACCTTTTAACAAATGAGAGAAATTTCATGGTGCTAAATGTTTATAGAAAGAAAACTTTGACCAGATATTTTCTGTGGATAAAAAAAAACAAAGACAAAAAAATAAATTGGGTTAAAAATTTCAAGATTTATGGTTTAGGTTGAGAAATGTTTTGTTCAGTTAAAAATTTAAAATAAACTAATTTCTTATTAATTCTGTTTTGAGGTATTTAAGATCAAATTATCAGTTTCGACCTTTCTGTGATTAGAGTGTATTATCTGTTCATTCTGTGAATAGTGTCACAGAAATAGATTAAAATAAAAATGAATGTCACTTGTGATTCTTTGACTTTCTCTCTAATCTTTAACTTTTTGTTTTTACAACAGAGTTGTTTGATTTTTCTTGTCTTTTTAGTTAATCTTTTTCTTTCAAATTTCTTACAGATGTTTTGATGAATGACCCACTTCAAAAAAGTTTCATATAATTTCAGTTTTTTGTTTTTTCTAACTCATTTTTCTTTTTTCCATTTTTGTTGATTTTTGTTTGATTCACATTTTATCTTTTCTTTCCAAATATTCACAAATTGCAGCCAAAAAAAGTTAAGAAAATTGAACATCTGGTGAAAATCAGAGGAAAATCACAAGCCAACTTATTTCAGATTTACATATTAATAACATAAATATCAATGCTGATAAAAACATTAATTAATCTATTTACTTTGATATTTTTTTAGCATCTAACAAGTGAAGGTGTTGAGAGACGGATATTCTAAATGAAATGAAACTATACCTCCCTCTTTATTTGTTTTTATAAAAAATAAATTTCTATTTATAAAATCATTAATTCTTGCCTTGATGTGGTGTGGGGCTTACATATCCCAGCAGCCCAAATAACTACACCAACAAGAATATTACTCATAGCAGAAGTCCATCTAAGCCAGGCAGGTTGAAGGGGAGGGATTAGAATAAATGAGATTCAGAAGACATGATATATAAAACCATGGAGTTAACATTAATCTCAGTTTACAACCAGTGGTGAATAATATGTGATGCTAGCAATGCCAAAATTGCAAGGATCACCTAGTTCTAAAATTGAATTATTGCTATGATTATATTATTGGTAAGTATAGTTGGATTTACCTTCTAAAGATTTTTTTTATGGCTTAGTCAAGTAAATCTGAGAAAGCTTGACACAATGATGATGATGGTTATAAAACTCATATGTACCCCCCTTCTGTAGCATCCACTTAATGTCAAGTCTCTTCCTACTTTAATATGGCAAACTCAGAAAGGAACCTGAAAGACATGGTAGTGAAGGAAAGCAGTAACAAAGGACTATTTATCTATGTCTATTCAGTATCTATCTATCTATCTATCTATCTCCACCTATTCATTATCTATCTATCTATCTATCTATCTATCTATCTATCTATCTATCTATCTATCTATCTATCTATCTATCTATCTATCTATCTATCTATCTATCTATGTAATAAGAAAGTTATATCCTTGTCCCCTATATGTTTAATGATTTTGCAGTAAATAAAACTGAATTATAAATAGAGTAAAGGTCAAAGATGTGTCATTTTATAACTCTGGTCATTTATACTGAACACAGTTTGGTTTTATTTTATTCATTTTTTATTTTTTAGTCTTATTTTATATTTTATATTTTTATTTTATATATTTTAGCTCTGTTCTTTTACACTGAGCACTTTTCTCTTTTACCTTTTACTTACTGAACTTTTTGTGCACTTCATTCTTTTACACACACACACACACACACACACACACACACACACACACACACACACACTATATCTACCTTCATTATACTTATAGATTCGGGATACCAGAGAATGTAGAACAACTTCTGCATTTCACCAGTCATCATTTCTTGCTTGGATGTTTACCAATTTTTATTCTTTATGGATATTCCCATTCTTCTGATGTTATTTGGAAATTATTTTTATGTTTTATTTTTTAATGTTTAAAAGCATCTCTTTGTTCATGATTCAAAACAGACTACACAATTCTCTAGTTACCAACTTTATTGATGATTACAAAATTTAGCTTAATTTAGTACAAAAGGCCAAATAGGAGAAAAATCAACCTGAGAAGATTGTGTTGCACCAATTATCCAGGTCTTGAAAATTAACATTCAAATGTTTGGCTTTTACCTAGGATTGAACCCTAATCCACTATTGTGAAATACAGTAACAAAACTTTGGTATTTACTAAGCTTATATTTGTCTGGCATATGGCTACAAAGTATTGGGTGCAATGAACAAGTTTGACATCAACCAAAATCATGACACTGTAAATTGTTGACATTTGCTGCAGTTTCTTTTTCAAAAACCCTAAAAGCAGAGAAAACAGAGGAAATGAAAAGAGCTACATGTGAGTAAATGCATCATGTTTAAAAATGCATCATGTTTAAAAATGCATCATGTTTAAAAATGCTTCATGTTTAAAAATGCTTCATGTTTAAAAGAAATATCAAAAAGAAATATTTGGGATGAAATAAAACTTTTTTGCTTTCTACTCTGTATTTTGAATGATTCATTCTTTGGCCAGAAAACTTTGTGTGAAACCAAATATTGGTTTTTGATTTGCTTAATATTGTCTGTGTTGCATTGTGGGATATCATGTTTATTTTTTTATAATTTTCTATTTTTAATATGACTTAATTCTAAAAGAATGCACAGCCTGTTTATCAGATCCTGTAATGTAATATTGCTGACTAATCAAGAATGCACTAGGCATTGGCTAAAAAGTGTCACCTGAAGAAGGTTAGAAAATGAAACAGCCAAAACATTATTAAAAAGCAAAGATGAGAACAGTCAAAAAATGTCTTAGATGCTAGTAATGAATCATCTGAAAGACTAAAAAGAAAAATTTTGACATAAGCATTGTTTGACATATTACTTGGTAAATATTTTTGATGAAATTTTTGCTATAAAAAATCTTGTAATATCATGTTATCATTTAGACTAATGAAAAGAAATCTCAATCTCTCATATACTGTTTATTTTACTTTAGATTTTATCAGTTACCTGTGTGTATGTGTATGTATGTGCATGTATGTGTATGTATGTGTATGAATCCCCCTCTCTGCCACTGGGGCTCTTATCTGGATGTTAACTCTACATTATTATTATGTGATGTTACAAATTCTACTCTTCATTGGCATTAGTGTTTACAAATCTATATTTATTATACATGCATGCATCCAAAGTGCAGTTGGGCTGATCCCATAGGTATGTACTTAATGGTTAGGACGTCATCCCTCAGGTCACCCTCGTACCGTTTTTTTTTTTTTTTTTTGTTTAAGCATTTCACCCCAAGCAAGGCGGGAAGCCACTAGGACACAAGGGGTTACAGAAAATTTAGAGCAAGATCATATATGAGTGATAGAAGAAAGGATGTGGGTAGTGGATAGATTAAGGCAACTGGAGATGTCGATTGACATTACACTTGAATAGCTGGAGATTATAGCTCACAGGGAAAGAGGAATAGGGAAGGGAGTTCCACAGGCAAGAGGTGCGAGGCATGAAGCTATTAGAGTAGAAGAGACGGCTACATTTAGGAGTTTTGACAGTGAAGGGGTGAGAGCGGGATGCCAGCCTCATAGGGTGCTGGAACTCATGACTCATGGGAACCAGCGAATGCAGCTCCTCGGAGCAATTTCCATGAAAGTATTTGTAGAACAGACAGAGGGAGGCGACAGCGCATCTGTGAGAAAGTGACTGTAGACGAGACGCCAGGGCAGGGCCAACTACATTGCATATCCGCCTCTGGAGCCTATCAAGAACCCCGAGGCAAACAGAAGGGGCACCAGACCATATATGGCAGCAATACTCCATGCAAGGGCGAATTGTTTGAAGGACACTGAGTGCAAAGTCTATTCCAGCATCATCTGACATAAGTCAAATACTACATTATTTTATGTTCAGATGAGAATTTAGAAGTATGGATTAAAACTTCTGCGGAACAGTGGGTGAAGTGAATTGTTTGAACCTCAGGATATATTATCTATCTATCTACATATCTAATTTAATACATATATTTTACCTCTATTATTTTTTGTTAATACCTACATTTTTGAACTACAATTCCTTGCTTATGGCATGCAAAAATTGACTGCTGGGGTGTTCAAATGGCAGAGTTGTGCAAATGAGATATGTTAAAGTATTGACTATTTTTCTTTTGTTTCAAGGAGAGATTTTATCTCAGCAATATTCAAAAGTTGCAAGAGCAATAGTTTCCAATTTACTTGATTCTTTTAAATGCTTCCAATCTCCGAGTCTCCATACTTCTGCGTGCATTTAATCTTATTAGATGTGATGTTCTTCTTGTGCGTTGCATGGACT
>CAHIKZ030000179.1:1400000-1502500 GCA_903632075.3 Acanthosepion pharaonis
TCATAAGTGAAACTCCTCTCTCACATGCCAAACATCTTATGAATTGAGTTGGATCTTTTCTAATTGATCTCTTTAGCACTAAGTTGAAATGATGATCCCTCTTCCTGTTGTGATCTCCTGATCCAGTTTTCCTCTTTCCTCTTCTCTCTTTTTTAAAACTTATTCATCGTTCTCTTTATTGTTCTTGAATGGACTTTGAAGATGGAAGCCAGAGTATGAATGTTGCTACCCTTACTGAAGGCCTGAATGATGTTTTTCCTCTCACCATTGCTCAGTTGGGAAGACAGTGGGGCTGACACAAAACAATTTTAACCAGTTCTCTTTCCAGCTGAATAACTCAAAGGTTTTTTTTCACTGATTCTTACAACAAATGGTGAAAGAGAAACTGAATTAGTTTAGTGTTTTTGTAGATATTAAACATTTTGTGGAATGGACAATTATTCTATGCTATTACATGATTTGGACAATTTTGCTGTTACACTCAGTATATATAATTCCATAAATAAGAACATTACTTTAGTCTGATGAAGTCTCTTTAGAGGATGAAAGATGTTACATTGAATTTTTTCCACATTGTTATTCAATTACTTAGTATTGTTCTGAGATATATATATTTATATATCATACTCCCGCCCATATATACACTACAAGGAAAAACATTGGCGCCACCTAGCATTTCTTTAAAAAAACACTTTAAAATGAGATATTGTTATAATTTTTTAAGATGGTAACATTTCAGTACCTACAGTGTATTTGTTTATATTTTTCATTTTTTACTCCAGGCTATTTTTAGTAAAAAAAATGTTCAAATTTTGATTTGTCTTTCCACAATACATTTTGCTAAATTATGAATATTTGGTATGAGAAACATTATATTTTGTTTTTCACCATTAACCGTTCAGTATACATTAATTAAGTTAAATATTAATACAGGTTCTGAACATTAACTCATCACTGACTAATTGTGTAAACAAAACATATATCTGTCTCTGTTTGAAGAAAAAAAGATTGTGACATTACAACAGTATTTTCATATTTTTAAAAAATTATTGTTATTTTTTAAGTTTGCTTAAAATGGCAAAATCAAACCAGCTAAGCATTGAAGTTAGGGCACAAATTTAAATTTTATTCAAAGAAGGCTACTTTCAAAGACAAATTGCCAAGAATTAAAAGAAAAACTTGTAATTCCAATGAATGATTTATTTCATGGAAATATTTCAACTAGCTTTTGCTAGTCTTGGTCACTACTTTAATTTGAGGAAAACAGTACAAAGAAACTAGAAATGCTTAAGAATTCAAATCAATGAAAAAAAACAAGTTGATGACATTTACAAAGTAAGAGCTAGTTGAAATATTTCCCTGAAATAAATCATTCGTTGGAACTACAAGTTTTTCTTTTAATTATGCAACTACTAATGGAGACAAGCATCCTTACTTAAATTGCCAAGAAGTTGAAGATTTCTAAACATGTGGTACAATGTTTGTTACAAAGGCAGTTAGAAACTGGTACAAATGTTGACAGAAATGGAAGCTGGAGCACCAAAAGTGGCAAATGCTGCTGAAGAGAAACATTTGATTATTGAGAAGAAAAGAAATAAAAAGAAAACTGCTCCAGAGTTGACAGCTGAACTTAATTCTTCTTGACTGCAACCAGTGTTGTTCTCAACTGTGAAAAATTGACTTAGATCAGCGGGGCTTAGGGGGTGAACAGCCATCAAGAAACTCTTATTACAGAAGGTGAATAAACGGAAAAGACTGTTATGGGCAAAAAAAGCAAAAGAAACGGACATTGAAAAAGTAGTAAAATGTATTGTGGACAGATGAGTTCAAATTTGAACATTTTGGTAGTAAGAGGAGAGTGTATATAAGAAGAATGCCAAGAGAAAAACTGAATAATGAATGTGTGGTTCGAACAGTTGAATATGACAGCGGGACTGTTTTAGTGAAGGGGGAGGGGGCTGGAGAGGGCTGGAGATTTGCTTCAGATCAAGGGGATAATGAAAAAAGGTAATATTATTTGATTTTGTAAAGACATGCTATACCATCAGGTTTATGCCTAACTGAAAAAAAAAAAATCATTTTTCAACAGGACAACAATCCAATACAATCTTCTAAATTATGTCAAAATTAACTAAAGTAAAAAAAAAAGAAAAACTTTTTTTGAAATTATGACTTGACCACCTCAATCTCTTGATCTCTTTTCCATTGAATTAATATGGGATGAATTGTCTAGGAGAGTTTGAAGAGAATACTCAAAGAATGAGAGTGAGCTTTATCTGTGCTTGAAGAATGCTTGGGAAAGTATACAATCTACTTTTTTAAAAAATACTTTTGGAAAAAATGCCAAGAATTTGTAAAGCAGTAATTAAGACAGGTGGTGGTTTTATTGACAAAAACAAAGTATGATGCTATTGCATGAGAATTTTTTATAGTTAACTAATTCTTTTTTTTTCCAAAATAAAAGCAAATACACTGAATTTAGTGAAATTTTATTTTTTATTAAAAAAAAAATACAGAAATATCTCATTTTATAATGTTTTTAAAGAAATGCATGTTGGCCTCAAACCTTTTGCTTGTAGTGTGTATATGTCTGTGTATATATATATATATATATATATATATATATATATATATATATATATAAATGAATTGAAGCCCTCTAGATCACTGGCGTGTTTATTGAAAGGAATAAATATGCAAGAATTCACCTTCCCCTCTACTGGGTGCTGATAACTTAGGGGTAAAATATTCAACTGATGTCAAATCAGTCAGGTTTCGATCCCGACTTGAGGCAATTGAATGTCTGGCCTCACTGATGAGCTGTGATACAGTGAAACAATCTGTCTGTGGATGACAATATATACGCTCCGGAAAAATTTAATCTTGCTTGAGCACTCTGGAAAAAAAGTGTAAATTGTAAACAGTGACTACTACTGCTGATAAAGCAAAGCTTTCCCATTAATTGAGCCCTCTAGGTCACTGGCATGTTTATTGAAAGGGATAAATATACAAAAATTCACCTTCCCCTCTACTGGGCACTGATAGCTTAGGGGTAGAATAACCAACTGGTGCCAAATCAATCGGGTTTTGTTCCCGACTTGAGGCAATTGAATGTCTAGCCACACTGATGGGCTGTGATACAGTGAAACAATCTGTCTGTGGATGACAATATATATATATATATATATATATATATATATATATATATATATAAACTTTTTGCAGCAAAAAAAACAAAAATTACCTCAACATAGAGATAGTCTATTTCAAGCCGTTCTGTGCATAGCTATCATCAGTCTGTAAGTGTCTGTCTTGGAGCATTTATTTTCAATTTCAGTCCTCCTCTGGTAGATGCCTTGTTTATGATAATGAGTTTGTGTTTGTGGGGGTGTATGTGTATGCATAGTGGCATATATGTATGGACATGTAAATGTATATATATGTATGTATTGTGTGTATTTAGGCAGCATATTTTCATTTATACACGTTTCATTAAATAATATAGACAAGTGTTGTCTATTTATTTTATGTAAAGCTTAGATTTTATTAAAAATAATGGATAAATATTGTGAATTTCTTTTTTCGGTAAATGATAATGTTACCAAACTTATCAGAAGATACGAAAAAATTTTACATAAAATAAATAGACAACACTTGTCTATATTATTTAATGAAACGTGTATAAATATGTATGTATGAAGATATGTACGCATATATAAGTGTGTTGTAGATCATGATTTATTCCATTGGCTGCTCTGGTATTACCCATAAACTATAAATCTATAATTCAACTAATTTACATTAATCTTAACAAGTTTAAGTTTAAATCCCCAATCACTTATTAATAATACTGGACACATGTGGTACAAAAACTATTTTCTGTGAATCCCAAAAAAACACACTCCAGGGCCTGTATAAGAAACGACACATAAACTGATATTAGGAACTGATATTAAACTACAAACAACAAAGCTTCTGGCCATAAATAAACTTCAACCCCAGACCACTTCACCTGGGATAAGATGTCTTACTCCCCCACCAATCGCTAACACAAACCCATTCTCATTAACAAGGCATCTACCAGAGGAGGACTGACATTGAAAATGAATTTAAAACAATGCACCAAGACAGACACTTACAGACTGATGATAGCCATGCACAGAACAGCTTGTAATAGACTATCTTTATATTGAGGTAATTTTTGTTTTTTTTTTGTAAAAAATACATATGGTCAGTTAAAATAAAAACATTGAGCTCTCCGTGGATCAGTTTTAATCATTAATATTACTAGGATCCACCCAGATTATATACCAACTGATTGATTACCTGTACTACATATATATATATATATATATATATATATTTTTTTTTATATAGTATGACAAATTGGAAAAAAGTAAATCCAGACAGAAAATGTGGAGTGGTGCTCTGAAGACAGTTGACTGTCAATACTGACAATTTTTCCAGCACCTCCTGCAGCCAAACCATTCCCAAATGTAATACTCTGTATTCCTTTGGATCTTCTCAGTATCACCTCCATACACCATTGTCCAGGCCTACAGAGGTCACTGCAGTCTCACTCACAACAGACTGAATTTTGACCAAACAGGTTGCAACCTTTATTCTGCATGATAAACAGATACATACTATATATGTGTGTGAGTGTGTGATTGTGCGTGTTACTATATATGTATCTCAGTATGTGTTCTGATACTTGATACTGAAAGTGTATATGTAGAGTATAGAAGTATTCAAATTTCATTATTTTCTTCTTGACACAGCTTTCCTTAATATGAAAGATACCATATCCGACATTTGATGCTGGAGTTAGATATTTAATGTGATGCAAACATATAAATTTTGTTTACTCTGCTTCCAAATATACAATTTTGTGTTGAATGTCATTTGTGTTCTATTTTGCAGAAATTTATATCAACTGATGATAATGATGAAAAATAAGATGAAGTCAATGTCTGAATTGAAATAAAAAGACAAGAATGATTTTTAAAATTTAAAATTTTTATTCTATCACTTTTGCCATAAATATTAGTGCTCATATGATCAACAAATAAATTCATTCTTCTTTCTTGTAACTGAGTGCTTTCCAACTGATCTCCCCTCTGATCTAACTCTAACAGCTCAATGTTGAAAAGACTGGCTGATATCCTTCAATACATCCAAAAGTAAAATTGTAATATTTCATCACCACTGAGCAGACCCTAAACCTGCACCAATCTTGATGAGTGGTCATATTCTCAAAGAAGCTCCTTGCCTTGAACACCTACTGCATCTAAAGTATGTGTCTGATCTCAAATGGAATATTTATATTTGTGTTATCACTAAAGAAGCTTGAAGGTTGGTTCCTTGTATCCCTCCAGAAAATACCTAACTCCTGCAGTAGTGATCTATCTTTACAAGAGTCAGATCAGGCCAAAAAAGGATTATTACTGTGATATCTGAGTAGGTGTCGCCCAGTCCTTGATGTCCAACCTTGACAGAATTCAAAAGTGATTAAGTGACCTTATGGATGATGAATTATTTTTCACCCTGCAACCTTTATTCTACAGATGAAACTTTGCTAGCCTTTCACTATGATCACTATAGCAAATGTTCTGATGAATTAGATTTCTCACCAGCTCAGCCCTTCATGACCAGGACCCTCTCTGCCATATTCACAGTGGCAAACCATCCCTATTCTCTTTGTGTTCCACTCAGACAGTTTCTTCCCTACTAGAACTGTTGCTTTGTGGAACTTCTGAGAGAATGCTTCCTTGGCAGCAATAATTTTCATCCCAGGGTCAACTGATATCTAACCTATTCATCCTCAGAATACTTTCTTCCTGCCTTACAACAATCTTACTCAGTAATTCTCTATTTTTAGGCCTTGTATTAATTAAATTAAAAGTAAAAAAAAAGATGTTTTTGTTTAAGTTAGACACTTGTTAACTGTTTCTGTCTGAGATTTGGAGATAAATTCTTGTTAATATTCAATGAGTTTTGGTGTTGCATCCTTTTTGGTATTTGGCCTGGTAATCACCAGATGTAAGAAACATTTTGCAATTGAAAAGATTTTGTCAAAAGAAAAGAGTAGAAATGCGTCAAATAAAATATTGGGAAATCATTAACAAAAATGGAGACAAACCAAAAATTTGTCGGCTTTCATTTTGTCTTCCCAAGTTATTTGATAACAATATTTTGAAAAGTAATTATGGAAAGAAAAAATGGAACAAGAAGTTCTTCCTTTTTGCAATTATTTCTGTACAAATGTCACATGTTGTGACTTGGCAAAAGATTAAATAGAATATGATAAGTTGAATTTCAGAGAATGAAGTTTTTACAATCAGACATATTTTAGGATTTCTTGCTTACAGATCAACAAATAAAGTGTCCAACACTTTATGTCCCTGCATTTGGTCATTTTTGAATATAAAAGACAAGATCAATGAGTCTGAAATGTATTAATGAATTTTTATATTGAAATTGTTGTAACCTAGAAAAGATTACTAAATGAGGAATAACCAAAATGAAGGTTGGAAATGAAATGGTCATCTTTATAACATCAACAAAATACAATACTCGCCAGCGGCGTGAAGTAGGTAAACCACTGCCAGAGATGGATTACTTATACAGCATATTACCCCCACTTACAATAGTGTCCAATGTATTTATGAGGATTGGGACATATCCATTAGTGTTTATAGGTACGGTATGTAACAAAAATGTTCATGGCATACTGTTTAATCTATGCAATTAATATTCCCTCATTAATCAAGTGCATTCACAAAGAGATATTTGTTATCTGTCTATATTTCTGAGATGAGGTATTATGTACATTGTTTAAATTATTCAGATTATTGTCCTCATCTTTGTTGCTATATTTATTACATCCATTAAACATGGCACATGGAACTAGAACAGTCTACCCCAGT
This sequence comes from Acanthosepion pharaonis, assembly GCA_903632075.3. Lineage (NCBI taxonomy): Eukaryota > Metazoa > Mollusca > Cephalopoda > Sepiida > Sepiidae > Acanthosepion > Acanthosepion pharaonis. The sequence goes on from CAHIKZ030000179.1 coordinate 1,406,930, forward strand.
GAGCGAAATAAAGGATTCAGTTTGATATTCCAACCACCTGAAGAAGGCCGGAGTGTACAACGGCCGAAACGTTGTAATAAATATGGCAACAAAGATGAGGACAATAGTTCGAATAATGGAAATAATGGAGATATTTGTTGTTTAAAGTTTATATTTACTCATTTATCCATGCAGTAAAAATGGCATATTTGGTTAAATCTAAATCATTCTTGCATTTTCAAAGATTATTATTTTTTTAAATTCTTATTCTTATGCATTTCCCCTCCCATTTTTGTAAACATCATGAAACCATCCATCATTTTCATAAGACACTGTCATTTAGTGTCATGAAAACAAGAGAGATAAACATAATACAGCAAAAAATTTAGATATTCCAGAAAAAAAAATTTTCACACACACACACACACACACACACACACACACACACACACACACACACACACACACACACACACGGAGAGTGCGATGGATAAATTGTCATCTAAATAATGCAAAAATGAAAATAATACAGACATTTCTTTTTAACAAATATATTTACTAAAATTACACAAAAACATCTTGAAAGACTAAAGAGTAAATTTATTCAATAAAATTGCCATTGGCTTCAGATGACTTTGGAATCTCCTGCAACTCTTCTGGATGGCTGCCATAATCCTTGTTTTTAGTTCATCTTTGGTATTACAAGAAGTTTTCTTGGTCTCTCACTCAACTGTGACCCACACATAATAAACAAAGAGTTGCTGTCCAGGGAGTTAGATGACCAGATGCAAGGGGTGATGTGGTCACAAATTGTTTGACAGCCATGACTGGGTTCTCCTTCTTGTGTGGCATGGTACAGAGTCCTGTAGCTGGGCATAGGTTCATCCAGTAACCACCCTCATGACCCAGTGCAATATAACCCCCGCAAGGCACTTGATGTAGATTTATGTGTTGTCTGAGGCCCTCACCAATAAATTAGGGAGTTCTTTTCTTATCAGAACAATCATTGAGTTTTCAGAGCTGCTGTACCTTTGTAATCACCATTAGACTCATCCAACTCTTTTCGAATCCTCTGCAGTGTCCTCAGATTGACATCCAAACACTCTGAAATGTCCATGTTGGGGCTTCCAGTGTAATTCCAAGCAGTACAGCATGATGTTTCCAAATTTGCAGTGGATTGAATTGCAAAATTATGGAACATAAAGCATAATATATATATATATATTTTTAAATCCACATTACAACCAAAAGCATTTGCAGTTTCTCTCTTGTTTTTAATATACACACTTTTCTCTCATTGGAATAATTATAACCTCCTCTCTTTAGATAGATAGATAGATAGATAGATAGATATAAAGCGGATGGTGTAATGGACGAGAGAATGGAGAACTGAGTTTGAATCCCAGTCTCTGCTTCGCTATATTCACTTATGTGCAAATACCATTAGGAACTACTCTTAATCCATCGTCCTGGGTATGACGATAAACTACATCTGGCAGAAAGTCCTCTGATCGAGAGATTGGAGATTTTGATGAGCGTAGAATCACCTCTGAACTGCTGTTTTTCATAGAAAATATTCGTCCTTTGACATTTCTCGGACATTCAGGCCGGTAAATGTTATTTAATACTGTTTATCATAAACAGAGCATTTACTTAAATACTTGTATCTATAAATAACAACGTTAAACATAAAAAATGTCTTTAATAAATAAATTGTCGGACCTTGTCCATTTCTTAATATATGATGCATTTGTTTACATTTGATATGCCAGAGCAGTTATGAATGTACGAGATTCATGGAAGATTGAAGTTTATAAGCAGTAAATTCGACCTTGCCTACCGAACACTCCTTTGTGGCTGAGAGGTTAGGCACGTCAGCATAAATGACGGTTCCGTATAGGATGCAGGTTCGAATCCTGTCAAAGGACGAATATTTTCTATGAAAATTTCTCGGACATTCAGGCCGGTAAATGTTATTTAATACTGTTTATTATAAACAGAGCATTTAAAAGAACGTTAAACATAAAAATGTCTTTAATAAATACATATATGTGTATTTGAATTTATCTATAAGTATTATATTTATTTGAAAAATTTTGTAATCAATAAAAATTTAAGAAAATTCCATTAAAAGTTAACCAAAGTAAGGGAAATGTATATAAATGATAATAAAATAGTATAAATGATAACACAAAACACAAAAATACAAAAACAAATGAGAATAACGCGAGTATTAAAGATAATAAAAATAATGATACAAATAATAAAATAAAGTCATAAGATAGAATCAAATAAGTATAAAAACCATATAAAAATATATATATATAAAACAATATTGAGCTAAGATGGAAAGTGTTAATCTATGTGAGTGATCTCCCCTAAAACCTCTCCCTGCCGGTGAGGCGATTTCCGGTCAGAGTTGGGGTGGCCGCGACGTTTGGTATATAATGAGTAGTGAGTGAGGAGTCAAATAAAATATTCTCTCCGTATCTGTTGTCGAAGTCTGTCATTCACAAATTTATATTTTTCTTTATGCACATTGACAGTCCTTTATTTTTACACTAACATTGGTAGCAGAGCTTAGTTATGGCTTCAAAGCACATTTCACCGCCCGTCTTAGTTAAAGACAAGTACAGCACATGGAAAAAAGAAATGCAAATCTGGGAAATGGCCACGTCGCTTGACAAAACAAAATGCGCCCCCATAGTATTTCTTTCTCTGGAAAGAAAACCCAGAGAACCTATATTAGAATTGGATGTTGTGGCACTTAATTCTGAGGATGGAATGGCTAAACTGTATGAAAAATTGGACACACTTTTTTTGGAAGATATAAACCAGTTGGCCTTTCTGGCCTACGAGACTTTCGAAGGATACCGGAGACAACCTGAAACATCAGTGGAAGACTTTCTCATTAACTTTGGCCGACACGTTGCTAAGTTGAAAGATTTCAACATCATCCTGCCTGAACCGGTACTTGCATTCAGGGCATTAAAGAGTGCTTCCCTCAACACTGAAAATGAAAGACTAGTCAAGGTGACTGTTGGTGAACTGACACTCTCTTCCATGTCGGCACAGTTAAAGAAGATTATGCACAGATAGCCGTCTGAAGCTTCATCTATGAACTCAACACCCATGGTGGTTTAGAAGGAAGATGTTATTGCCTTTACTGAAAATAAAAACGAACCTAGCGAGGTATACTATGGTCGCTCTTCGCACCGCCGTGATTCGCATTTTAATAGCCGGCGAGGAAAAACATACCGCGGTGGAAAACGACATAGCAACAACAATAACAACAACAAAACACGCTCCACTGTCAAAAACAAAATAAACCCGCTAGGACCTGAAGGCAACACCACTGTGTGCTTTAAATGTGGCTGCAAATTTCACTGGTCTTACGACTGCCCTTATGTCGACGATACCCGGGACAAACATGAGGACGACGAACATGAAAGTTATCTGTCTCTGGCTAACATTGTGCTGATGAGTCAGCAAAAACGCGAGGCAAATGGCAACACGCTTTTGGGTGAGACACTTGGTTTGGCTGTCCTAGATAGTGGTGCATCTGGCACCGTTTGTGGAAAAAAATGGTATGAATGTTTTCTTGAAACATTAACTGATGCACAGAAAAAAAAAAATAAGTATGAGAAAAGGAGTGAGAACTTTTAAGTTCGGGGATGGAAACAAGCTGAACTTTCTCTACAATGTGACTCTACCATGTGTCATCGCAGATATTGGCGTCAATATCGTTACCGATGTTGTGGATTCTGACATTCCACTTCTCTTAAGCAAAGATGCAATGAAAAGGGCTGGAACCTGTCTCAATTTTGAACATGACAGCATGATGATGTTTAAAAAGAAAATTCCATTGAGATGCACATCGTCTGGTCATTATCACATCCCTATCACCAGACCCCTACCAGATAGAGGTAAGCTCAAACACATTCTTCTTGCTAAAGAAATCTCCTCTAAAAACAAATCAGAAAAAGTGAAAGTTGCAACCAAATTACATAGACAATTTAGTCATCCCAGTAGTAAGAAATTATGTGATTTAGTTAGAAATGCAGGAATAAGAGATCCCGAATTTATGAAAATCTTACAAGCACTTCCAAATTCCTGTGAAGTGTGTATTCGCTATAAAAAAAAAAAACCTAGACCTATTGTTGGATTCCCATTAGGATCTTATTTTAATGAAACTGTTGCTATGGATATTAAAGAGATTAATGGTAACAAGGTACTGCACCTGATTGACCATGCCACCAGATACAGTGTTGGCGTTAGGATTCCAAGTAAAGAAAGATCGGACATCATCAGTGCTATATTTAAACACTGGATAGCGTATTTTGGGACTCCTGGATCTATCTTAACTGATAATGGTAGGGAATTTGATAACGAATCATTCCGTGACATGGCACAGAATTTAAATATCGTTGTGCATACCACTGCTGCTGAAAGTCCATGGAGTAATGGCTTAAATGAACGACACAATGGGATATTGGGAGAAATGGTCAAAAAGACTGTAGAGGACACAAATTGTAGTTTTGAGATAGCACTAGCATGGGCTATAAGTGCAAAGAATACACTTCACAGTGCTCACGGATTCAGCCCCAATCAGCTTGTTTTTGGCAGGAATTCCAATCTGCCCTCCTTTTTGAATGAAAAACTCCCTGCATTAGAAGGTATCTCTACCAGAGAGATTGTTGCCAGTAACCTCAATGCCATGCATGCAGCTAGAAAACAATTTATTATGTGTGAGTCTTCGAAAAAATTAAGACATGCACTTCGTCATCAAGTTAGGACTAGTACAACACAATCCTACAAAAATGGTGATGTTGTTTTCTATAAGAGAAATTTCTGTGATAGATGGCTTGGTCCAGGAACTGTCATAGGGTGGGAGCACAAGCAGGTACTTGTTAAACATGGGGGCACATATGTAAGAGTGCACCCATGTCGCCCATCTCACCCAGAAACATATCAATGTTCCTCTGAAAGTGAGGCTATAAGTGAATCCACCACTTCACAAAGTGAGCCTGAAGGATCTTCAAACTTATCAATGTCTGACGAAAACGATGTTGCTGAAGAACCAGGAACTCTGAATGATCATGTTGCACAACATCAGACTGTGAGAGAGGCACACGTACTACCAAAGCAAAATCCAATTCACAAAACAATTACGCTTCCCAAGCCAGGACAATCCATTAAATGCAAACTTGCCAATGATGATGATTCGGAATGGCGAACATTGAACGTCATAAGTAGGGCAGGCAAAGCTACAGGTAAAAACAAGCATTTAATGAATGTGGCTATGGAACAAGGTGAACCCTTCTGGCTAGACTTCAATCATGGAGTATTGGAATGGAAAGAAAATGAAGCCAGACCAATAAATAAGGATGAAGCTACCTCTAGTGATGAGGAAAACATTATGATTTCTTCTTCTAATCACAACCTGGAAATGGCAAGAGAAAATGAACTCCAAAGCTGGGTTGAAAATAAAGTTTACACCCAAGTGCCTGACCAAGGCCAATCCAAAATATCCATGAGATGGGTTTATACTAATAAAAATGTCAATGGCAAACAGATCTATAAAGCTAGACTTGTGGCGAGAGGCTTTCAGGAAAGGGATGCGGGCAATATAAGAAATGATTCTCCAACATGCTCTAAAGAAAGTCTACGTATAGCCTTGGCTATAATGGCATCTAACCATTGGGTGTGAAAGTCAATGGACATAAAAACAGCATTTTTACAGAGCAAAGAGTTAGACCAATTGATCTATTTGCATCCTCCCAAAGAAGCCAAGGTACCTCCAGGATATATTTGGAAACTCTCCAAATGTGTATATGGTTTGACTGATGCATCAAGGTCCTGGTACCTGACACTGAAAGAGATTTCGCATAGAGATGGCTATTTTGAGAGAAATGATTGACAGAAAGAAAATTGCAGAGATCTCTTGGATATCAACTGATGTACAAATTGCTAACTCCTTGACAAAAATGGAGTGCCATCATTCAAGATCCTTGGGTTCATATCCGAACCAAAGGAATCATCTGTATAATGTAAATACCCGGCCCCTTTTTTCTTTTGCAGATTAGATGATTCCAAACTGAAGAAGAGAAAAGAAGGGAAGACCTGTTAATCTCCCCTAAAAACCCTCCCTGCCGGTGAGGCGATTTCCGGTCAGAGTTGGGGCGGCCGTGACGTTTGGTATATAATGAGTAGTGAGTGAGGAGTCGAATAAAATATTCTCTCCGTATCCGTTGTCGAAGTTCGTCATTTACAAATTTATATTTTTCTTTATGCACATTGACAGTCCTTTACTTTTATACTAACAGAAAGAATACAATATTACATTAATTTAAACCAGAGAATTAAATTGACCAAGGATATATAAACACATTTTTAAGAAATTATAAAAAACCTGTGGTACTATATTTGGAAAACTCATGTATTTTCCATTGGTTACTATATAGAGGGTGAACATAATTCCAACAATAGAAACATGTATATATATATGTCACATCAATACACAATATATATTCTACTGGTAAGTACATATATCTCACATACATATATATATATATATATATATATATATATATATATATATATACGTATATCCATAAAATCCATAAAAAATAGAAGTGCATACATATACACACCTCTATATAACCAAAAATATACACATATCCAAACAAGTAAATATACATACTTATATCTATACATCCACATACATACACAGAAATACATGATTAAGTCTACATAGTGACTACATGTACTGTTCCATATTATGCACATTCATAATGGATTTCCCAAGGATGATACTCCCAAAAATTTGGTGTAGTTTATCATTTTGAGCTGATATTTGTGTCTGCATTTGAAGACAATCTTATTACAATGGTTTAGCAATTCCTCAGGTCTATTATATTTAATTATGAAGATTTTCTCTTTAATGCAGATATTTCATCTGTCTCTGAAATTTCTAGGAGTTCGAGCCCTGGATAAGATTCTCCATTGCAATTGCAGGGTGAAGATCCCAATAATATTTAGACAGCACTGTTTGATGTTTAAGGGATTCATTGTTGAAGGAATGGCAATGATTGTATAAATGCTGTTTCCAATTTCCAGCAGATATTCCAATGTAAACCTTTTTCAGGTTTATATTTTCCTTAGAGAAGATCGTGGCTTTATACACCACATTTTGGGTCATAAAAATTCCACCCACTGGACATTCAGTTTTTACCCTGCAATTACAGGTAGAATCAATTTTTGTAATTTTAAGAAATTTTCTAATAAGGCTATAATTGTGAAATTGACATTAAAATTTTTTTTACTGTTATTACTAGAGTGCTTGTCTATTAAATTTTAAAAGAATTTATCAATATTAATATTGGATAGTTTTATAAATTTTTGGATTTAGGAATTCCTGATAAAAAGTTTGTTGAAACATACTTAGATTTATTATCATTAAATATTTTAGAGCTTGAAGACAATTTGCTTATCCTGGTGTTGATGGTATTGGGAATTTGGTTAATAACTGATCTGAGGTGGTTTGAATGAACATTGATCTAGATGGGAGTTTGGTTTTCATTTTGGAAGGGTTTGAATGTATTATTAAAGAGACTGAATGTAACATACAAGAAATTGACAATTTTTAGGTTAGATCATTTATAAATGTTAAATCCTAAAATTGGAAACTTTAATATAACATCTATTAAGTATAACAATATAACATCATAAGCTCCCATGGGAACATTAAAATTTTCATTATTTTTCTTAACCCAAGGAGAGTTTTTATATATCAAGATGGACTGTATAGAAGCCATTATAATCTTTTGTTTGTCATCAGTAATATAAACATAATTTCTGGCAAAATTTAAGCTATTTTCTAATAGATTTTCCAAAATGGAGGGCTAGAAATTGATTAAATTGAATTGAATAAATAGCATTTTTTGGGAGGCTATATTCTGGAACCATTTAATGTTATCCATGAATCTTTCCAAAGATTAACAGAGTATTTTTCTAGCTTGGATATTATTATTTTTTAAGTATATTCTTGATATAGACCTAGCTCAGATTTAGATGGATTTATTAAGTGGGACTGCAGATAATTGTTAAGATGCTAGCAAGTAGGCATCTTTCAAATAGCTTGTTCTCACCCTATCGGCAAAACCATAATTGTTGGCAAATTTGGCAGTTTCATTATTTATAGTGGAAAAGGTACCATTGTATTTATCCTTTCTATAGGAGTTAGAGATCTTATTTAGGATAAGTTGGGGATATTTAGAGGGTTCAATTTTGTAGATATTTTTAGACTTATCAGATTTAATCCATAATTTCTTATTCCATATTTTTAGACTTATCAGATTTAATCCATAATTTCTTAGAGATTTTTTATGTCCTTAATGTCTTTTTTGATTTTGGATTGTAACAGGCTGGAAGTTTTTTAAAAATATCTTTTTAATTAAGTTTAGCATGTCAGGTTTGAAGGGATCTAACAATTTATTAATCAGTTTTCTGATTTCAGATTATAGGTTTCTTTTTGACATATTAGTTTGTTGTTAAGGTAAAAATATGTCTTCCATCTCATTCTTTTGATGAGATCAATGATTCTATCAGTTAAAGACAGAGCAAAGGATTGTAAAGAGGAATAAGGGATATTTTTGAAGGCATAGTCAGGAGTAAAATTTTCCATTATTTGAAGAAAATATGAATTCTTAATGTAATCCAGCAGGAAGTAATCCAGAGAGAGCTCAACTTATAGGTATAAGGAACCAATATATAGGTAAAGGTGTGTTTGGTAATTCATATGGATAATTCCAGGGAAGATATAATCCAGAGAGCTCAATGTAAAAACAGAGCAAATATTAATTATATTAAGAAACAGACAACATTAAGTGTTCATGGTGATTATTTCCTTAGAATCGAAATTCAATTCTAATTCTTCAGATCAACATTTTCATACAAATAAATGGGAGACAAATATTCCAGATATAAGAAGAATTTGCTCTGTTTTACATTGTGCTCTGTGGATTTTATCCTCCATGGAATTATCCATACGGATTACCAAACACATCTTTACCTATATAAGATGGAGTAATTGGTTGTGACTTAGATTGAGGAATCTGAGAGTTAACTTTGAGTTTTAGTCAAGCTCATTTCATTCACTAATGTGCTAATAACCTTGGCAAAGGTATGAATCTATTTCTTCTCCTCCCAGTTATGGGTAAAACAGCAGGACAGTCTGGGTTCTATAGACTTGGGTGGCAATTGGTCTAGCAGATAGACAACTCTGAATTCACTTTCTTTTGTGCCGCACTACATATATATAAATAAAATTGCCTGCTTCACTCTTATTATAGTATATATAGTATAGATAGTATATATATATATATATATATATATATATATATATATGTAAATATGAAATATGAGTTGAGCTACTGGCGAGTATAAAAATAAATGTAACTTTATTATATATTGATCAATAGAGCTGTGTGGGTAGTGTAATTGTTATTAAAATCTAAAATGTAATTCATGGGTGTGTTTGCATTCCATCTGTTTTATATCCACTCCTAGAAAAAGTATGATTTTATTTCTTTTCAACCTAGCTTTAGTTCAAATGGCAGTGCAGACTATTTTAGGCATGAGTGGCAACCAGCCTAGAAGAAGGAAAATGAATTTAAACTGGTTAGGTGAACGCATGTTTTGAAATGTGAGTATAGCTTTCATTGAATTATAGTTTTGTTTGTCCATTCACAGACAACTGCTCTGCCACCAAATAGTGGATCTGGAAATCAAAAGGGTGTGGATCCAAACCAGTGCAAGCTATTACTCACCTTAAAATGGATCCATTTATGTATATGTTTGTTAAAAGGAGATGCCAAATTCCATTGTGGTGAATAAAAATGATTGATAGCAACACAGACATGCATTTGAAACATAAAAATGTGTACACAATGCAAAACTACTTTATGGCTGAGGTGGTTGTGTATTTCTTTTTGTCAGTGGTCAGTGCTCAAGCACAAATAAAAAAGATTATTTTGGAACTGAGCCAGTCCTTCCCACTTTGAACAATAATACAAAACAATTTAATCTCTTTACTAATCTAAGATTAGTAAATCTCTATAACCAAGTTGAGATTTGTACACTTTTGATCTGCAGAAACTTGCATTCAGGGAAAAAATACTTTTTGCTTGAATCAAACAGGTTAATTTTCTATTTTAAATAGTAAAAAAAGTGAAAACAAAAAAGTGACCTTTGTAGGAATGCAAAGTATTTTAAAGCAAAAATATTACCTTCTTTTTTAGAAAGTCACTTCAAAATAATAAAAAAAAAGGTATAAATGACAAAAATAGAAGGAAAGTCTTCTTATCTGACATTAAGCAAATCAAATTTGGATATTTTTGGTCTGTTCCAAGTATAGTAAAACTGAACTTAGATCAAAGTTAATGGAATGCAACCCTTGAATATGTTTGGTATTGCCTTTGAAAAAAAAATGGTTACTTTTTTTGGTCTTGCTTTATGGCTTGTCAGACTCTTTTGTCCAAGGAAGTATCCTAGCAGAAAACTGGATAGATTCTTATATTTGGGCTGAATGTCTCCCAGAGAATGAAGAAAACTAGAGTGAATGTTTTAAAATTAAACAGAAATTATTTTGCATGTAATATGTATATATTGTAACATATATATCACATGTATTGTAATATATTTATAACGTACATTGCAATATAGATGTAGCATCTATAACATGTATGTTCATTTTTCTAAGGATATTATGCAGGCAGCAGGAAGTTTGGTCACTCTAGAATTAATCTGACAAGAATTCACCAGGCAACTAATATTTATTTCTGAAATTAAACAGAAAATATGGTACAAGGCCAAAAGAGAGCATGGGGAAGGATGGTCATCAATTTGTCTTAAATTAAACTTAACTCGCCACAATCACTAACCCAAAATACCACATTCTTGCTTAACATTCTTTCTACAAACACCATAATATCTCACAGACTTTATGAAGTCCTAACTAGTCCCATATATACAATTTGTCTTTGGGGAATAAAATAACATTTAAAAATGAAATCCCAATGAATATTTACAATGTGAATAATACTATATGCAAAAGATACTAAAAATAGTGTTAGTAATAAAAAAAACCTGAGCATAGTTTTTTGCTGACCCAGACAGCCCCTCGCAGCACCAGCTTGGTAAGTGGTGCCACATTGTTAGTGAGGTATTTTAACCTAGGTGCCCAAGGCCATATGGAGCGAGCCTCCTGCTTTGTTAAAAGCCTGGACATTGGTGAGGCCAAACATCACACATAAAAAGAACTTGAGAGTTAACTGTCATTCACAATAGAAGGAACACTCACTTCAGGATAAACGGCAGACCTTCTCCTCAAATGAGTTCACACTTCTCAGGGATGGGAAGTTCTTAGTGGCATTCCCATCCATTTACAAACACATTTGGTCTAGGAACATGATGCGAAGTGTATGTTGACAAATCTCAACGCTAAGTATACCCAGTCCGCCTTCAAAATGGTGGAGGTAACAGAACCCACCCTATATATTTTGGGAGTCTTGCAAAAATGAGATGAGGTATCATGTACACTATTTACATTATTTAGACTATTGTCCTCATCTCAGAATGAGAACAAGATTCTAACTAATTGCTTTAGTATGACACACAGGAGTGGAAATACAGATAGTCAGTAAAGGAGAATTGGGTACACTATTTACATTATTTGGACTATTGTCCTCATCTTTGTTACCATATTTATTACAATGTTTCAGCCATTGTACGCTCCGGCCTTCTTCCAGTGACCAGTCTCTCCACACTTCCAGCACGTTGGTTTTCGGCCTATCACTATGACCGGCATTTTTAAGCCCACTACATTGAGACCATTGGGAATGGAGAGGAAGGGTTCCTGATCAAGCATGGCATCAAAACTCCATCCCCCATTCAGGCAAGCACAGGCAAGCACTCAATATCAGTTCAAACTATGACAAATATGCACCCAGATGTTCCCTAATGACTTGAGGAGGAAACTCAGGTATTGCTACATTGTCTGTACTTTGTTATTAATTCCTGATTATACTTTTATGCAGTCTTCAGATGTGGGTAGCAATATGCCCCATATGAAGAAGCCCTTACCCTTAGTTATTCCAGGAACTCCAGTGATTTAACCACTGCGTCTTTTGTGGAGCGACAAATTTTGTGCAAATGCTTGTTCACCACGAAGACTGACACAATTCTTTTCTCAACCTGCTTTTGTTCTTGGGAGTGTCTTTCAAAAGTCCACCTTCTTTTACAATGTGTACATAACTCTTGGCCCTTTCTAAAAACACTGCAATGTTGATTATACATTTAGGTGGAGGAGGGAACTTGCAACAAGAGGACAAATCCCCAGCCTCAGCATTGTCAATAATCTTTTTTTCCATACATTCTTAGTCTTTGGTAATTTGGCTATTATTGGCCTTCATACTTTTAATTTCTTCATTTTTGTTCAGGTTTATTTCATCCTTCAAACACAAGGATTTTCATTTGACCTTATTTTCCCTTTATCTGGTGGGTCCCAAATAAGTCTTTTTTAATAATATCGGTCTTTTCGTTTTTTGAGATTTCTCTTTTTCAAAATTTTTCCTTTCCAGGCTAAAGAAAGTCTCTGTGTTTTGTTTTTTTTCCTATTTAGGCAAAAATAAACAAAAAACAAAAGAAGGGAAAAGTAAAATATGAAAACAAATTAAAATGTCTTCTACATAGGTTTGACGAGTAGAAATAAAGAATTTACTTTAAAGCCACAAAGAATAAAACAACAAATGGTGAAAAGGTCTTTTAAATTAAACAAATAAAAATAAAATCAATGCAAAATATTTAAAAACCTGAAAAGAAATTAAATTGAATGCAGATGTAGTAAAAAATGTTCACCTAAAATGAAAACAAAATGTCCAAAATAAACCGAAAAAATAGAAAGAAATTTGACAAAAATCTAAAATAAAAATTAAATTGGAAAATAAATTTAATAAATTGAGCTTAAAGCTTGTGTGGGGGTTTGAAGAATAACGAAAAAAATTAAGTATTTACAACAAAATTAAAATCAAAAACGAAAAAATAAATCAAAATACTAGTGCAAAAATAAAAATACGTTACACCAGAAAAAGAAGAAATAAAAGAAAAAGCCAAAATGAAAAACAAAGTACAAAAATTGTAACAAATAGTCAATGTAAAATGAAGTACAATGAAAATAACTTAAAACTTTTTGGTAGCCTTTGAAAAATAAAAAGAATGTGAATTGAAAACAGAAACACAAAACTGTTTTAGTAAAACTTAATCAGTCAAACATAGTAAGAAGCAGGAATTCACCAGGCAACTGAGTCTTTTTCGCACTTGAGAAAATACAACTATGGTTTAAATTGAGCTACATGGGCTAAATACATTTGAACCAGCAGGGGAGATAGGTTAATCCAACAAAACATTAGATTTTATATACTCAGGAGGATGTAAGTTCAGTCCATATGCTGGGTAACAAAAATTGTTAATAGAATAGATATTAACAAAGTATATACTGTAACATGTTTCACAAATATTTGAAAATTGTATGTCTTCTCTTTAAAGTTTTGAGTGTGAAGTGAACCACAATTTAGAAAAATTTAAATCTGGAACAATCTGGAAATATTTAAATCGTTGATCTCATTAATCATTCATAGATAATCATTACTCAAAAGTGATGCATAGTATGCTGAGTTAGAGACTGCCTAAAGGCTGAGATAGTTGCAACAGTGATAGATATTGTTGTCTGAGTTTAGGTAAAAGCTCAGATTTCAAATGCTAATTTTTCAAGGTAAGAAGACAATTTCTTACATTTGACCTCAAAATATAGTTCAACATAGCAAATATCATATTATGCTGAGTTTGTGCCTCAAGTTGTTAGATTTGGAAGGAAAAAAAGCCTCCCCAAAATTTTGTTATTACTCTCCATGTAATTGAGATAATTTTATATTTAAAGTTTTTCTTTTTTTCTTTCCAAGTTACTATTGAATACAAGTGAACCAAAAGAGACAAAGTTAAACAAAGCAGCAAATGTTACTCTTATATATTTAGGCATTAACTTTACACATATTAATTTATATATTTATATATCTGTTTTATTTCATATTTTATAAATTTTATTTTTATAACTCCGAAAATGCATCGAGTGGAAACTAAAAGAAATTAATGTCATTCAGGAGTAGACGATCACAAAATTGTGAACAATAAAAATGAAATAAAACTTACATTTGTGTTTGCCTCATTTTCAGATCAATTTGTTTCCCCACTTTTTTTAGATATCTTTATAAGCTTATTGCAGATTAAGAAGCTGTTTCTTCTTCTATTCTAAGAGATGAGACAAATGTTTCTGGTAGAATCTATCAATCTCTTGAAGCAGAAGAAACCAAACTTTTCAAGAGAAAAGAGTAAACGCAATTTTGTAACACAAAACTTTGAAGAAATTTTTACTCAAATCAGAACAGACAAAACTTACACAAAGTTTCTTTTTTTTATCTTTTAAACAGTGTAGAACTGAAACATGTTTGACAAAAGGCTAGATCCATGAGGGCATTCAACAATGAACAAACTTACTCTCAATAACTTTCAAGACCATTACACTAAATGTTGATATTCTAATAATAATAATCATAATCATAATAATAATCATAATAATAATGCAGTACAAGAGCAGGCTTTAAGAATAAAGTTCATCAAGTACTCTATTAATAAAATAGCTAATTCTATCCTTTGCAGGCTATATGGTAAAGCTATTGACAGTGTGCAACTTAATATCAGTGTCTGCACTCAACAGAAAGAGTACAGATGACACCATGACAAAGTACCCCTCGGAATACATTGACAATGAGGCAGGAAGCATGGTCCTGAGCATATACAGAAATGGCCATTCATTGCCATCAGTAGTTGAGAATGAGCAGGTGAAGATCATGTGGGATATGACCATCTTGGTTTTAAGTTCCCATATATGTTTAGAAAGTGTTATGCTGTTCTTGTATTTACTGTTGCTGGAAGATGTTTTGTGTACATAGTTACTCTGTTACCAGGGTCATTCAGTTACACCTATGTATATTTTTTCTTTGTTATCTGCTATTTTTTTTTACTGTAGCTTGGGTTATTATTATTATTATTATTATTATTATTATATATATATATATATATATATATATATATATATATATAAAATAAATTATTTAAGAAATAAATTAAGAAATAATAATTAATTAAGAACTACACTAAAGTAATTAATAATAACTAACTAAATGATTTAAAAGTTAACAAACAACACTACACAATAACTATAAAATAATTGCTACCTGACCCATAATTAGTTCTATTCAATAGCCACCAGTATAATTTAAAATAAATCATTTCTTCCTATTTAATAGTTGTCAATGGTACTGGTAATATTCCCTACAAGGAAACATTTAGCATTCATTGACCAAGCAGTACTTAAAACAAAGCATTTTTTGGGGGAAAATGGGTTTCTCAATTCCAGTATCTGTTTTTGCTCTTTCCAGTATTGATGGGAGGTTTCCTTTCTAGCCTTTTGTTTGAAGTGGTGTGGAATGTTAACATTTTGATTATGCCATTATTTTCTCTTTGTGTTACATCTGCTATCCATTTTAGTTGTTGCTGCTGTTGGTAGTTCTCAAGTGACATGCTTTCTGTTATTTGGTACAGTTCTTTGTGATTCTGTAGGGTAAGTTCACAAGTTTCAAGAGAAGGATTGTCTTTGCCCAAACCCTTAAGTTTCATTCATTCAAAGCCATTTTTAACCATTGATCTTAGAAAGTGGTTGTATATGGCTAACAATTTATATATTTCTGAACATGTTTGGCACTATGCATGGCATCCACATCATAGTCTTGATCTGATGAGGCTATTTAAGAACATGACCCAAGTTTTCAGGTTGATATTTTGTTTTTGTAGCAATTTCTTTTGTTGGGTGAAACTACCTCTGGTACAGCCTATGTTCAATTTCCTTTTCTTCTTAAACCTGATCCATACACTGAGTTCTTTGAGAAGTACTTAGTGTTTACTAATTCCATATTGTGAGTTTTTATGATGGATTCAGGATACATGCCATCCCTCATTTCATTCCAATTCCAAATCATAGTTTCTGTTTTGGAAAGGTTTATCTTTAGCCCTATTTCCTGGAAAACTTCATAGAGTATGTTGATTTTTTGTTCAAGATCATTCTTATCTCAAATGTGAATATCTATATCATCAACATAACCCCTTATCATCATCAGTATATTGGCTTTGGGAGGGAAAGCAGGATTGCTGTTTCTTATTGGTTGATTTCTTAAGGATGTGGTATGGAATGCATAAATAGTTAGTGCCCATCTCTTTACATCTTTGCTTGTAAATATGCAGGGCATAGGAAAATTTAAAGGAAAAAGTCTAAGAAAAGATGAAATAGACTGGAAATCTCATATTTATACTTGCTCTATCTCAGAAATTGAGCACTTTTACTCTATAAATATGGCATACCTTAAAACTATATTTTATCATATATATATATATATATATATATATATATATATATATATATATATATACAAACAGGTTTGATTAAAAAAATGACAACGTCTATCTGTTTAATTTTTTATTGTTTTTTTCCAATTTTTGGATAAGGTGTTGTGAATAAATTGTGTAAAGTTCATATTTTGTTATTTTTCATCAAGGACTTGTGACTATTGCAGTCATTATCAAGAACCAAAGTGGTGTCTATGTGGGAGCTAAAATTCCTTTGTCTGCATCCTTGTATTCTTTAGGAAGCTGGACATTTGAAATGGTCTAGCATGATGCCATGTGTAACAGTTCTTAGGAATGAGGATGCACAAAAAGAATGCAATTTATTTATTGATTAATTTAATTTAATTTTTTATTTTTTATTTTATTTTATTTTTTTATTATTATAATAATGATAAAATGTCCACACATTAATTATATTGTATGCACTTCAAGATACTTTTCCCTTTGGTGAAAGATATTTAATGTGGTCTGTTTATTTTGTATAATAATAGGTTCTAGATTTTTAAGTCTTTCCTTGCATTAACCCATTAAATGCCAAGTTTTTTAATGTGCATTTTTGGCCCAGACAGGTGTCTTAGGAGTTTATTTATTCCTTATGTTTAATTTCAGTAGTTACCATTGTCATTTTTATAGAAACTAGAACATCAAATATATACGTGTATAAAACATCAAAAAATAATATTGATTAGAAATAATGAAAAATACTTTTCAAAATAGTCATTATTTTTCTACTTGTGAAATGTAAAATTATGACAGAAAGTGTCTTCTTATGACTAATAATAAAATCTTTAAAAGCTAAGTGTTGTAAAATATACCTCTGCAAATCCAATATATGTAAGAAATTCAATGTAAATACAAGGAATGAGTGAGTTTAATTTTAACAGATCCCCAAATGGGACTCATGGCAGGTAATGGGTTAAGTGACTCAAAACTCTAGCAGTTATTATCATAAACCAGGATGCAGACAAAGGAATTCTAACAACCACACAGACACCACATGATGATTGTTATGTTCAAAAGTACTTGAACAAAATAACAAAATATCAACTTTGGACAGTTTATCCACAATTTCAAGCACAATACTCAAAAACTTATTCAAAAATTGGAAAAATATAACAAATGATTAAACAGAGAGATCTACTGCCTAAATATACTGTTATGGGATCTTACCCGTAATAATAATAATGGACTATTCCATAATTAATAAATACTGCACCTCAGGAGTAGGTAAGGAGTCATTAGTTCAAGTCTGAACCGACTGTTTGGTTCAACTCTCTTCCTACGGGTGGGAGGAACCCGAAGGAGGCTACGCCGAAGGGCGGAGTCTCCTTCGAGGAGGTAAAACTGGCCCTGAATCCGTTTATACGGGTTCAAATGGGCTATTTTTTGGCCGAGCCTAATGGCTTGGGAATTGCCCACGTTAAAAAGGCCTTGTGCCACATGACACCCTCGTGGGGGGGGTGACTGAATATCGTCAGTAGTTCAAGTCAAGTCAAGAGTCGAGTCAGAGGCAGTCCGAAACAGAGTCGTGTTTAGACAATTACTGCAAGACATTGGAATAGTGATACTGGTTGAGACTACATTGTTCTCTCTACTAAACCTGATTGTTCATACTAACACTTCTACTTCTCAGTATATATTCCTGTTGTAATATATCTGTGTTATTCCATACCTGTGTCCAAGTTCTTCTTTATTGGTTCTACCTTGGACTATCACCGTGGTACAAGGAACCAGACCATAACATATATTTAATATATATATATATATATATATATATATATATATATAGACAGAGTGTATCAAAAATATTTTTACAAACTTTGTGGCCAGTTTCCTGATGCCAAAACAAGGACAAAAGTTTATATAAACATATGCCCCAAATCCTTCATTTTTAAGTTTAAAGAAAGTTTACAATAGACTTAGGTTTACATTTGTAGTCTGTCTTCAAAGTTTAACATGTGTAGTCATGAGTTAACTGAGAATAAGAAGTTAACAGGATATTCATATTGTGAGCAAGTAGATATGATTTTTTCATACAACCGTGCAAATGGTAATGGACATGAGGTTGCATGGCTGCATCACATTGTATTTCCAGACTGAAGGCAGCTGAATCATCCAACCTTTGCTGCTGTTTATCTTTGCATTGTTGAGCCAGGGTCTGTGGTGCCACAAACTATGGATCAAGGAAGATCAAGATCCGCTTATACGCCTGACCATGAAGAACATATTCTATAGGCTGTCAGAGACAATCAAGGTATCCGCACATGTCAAGTGGCTCTAGCATGTCATACATCTCATAGTATCACATGGAGGGTACTTTAAGAGCAGCTCCTGTATCGGTATCATTTGCAATATCTGCAGGGTTTTTCACCCTCTGATCTGGGAGAACTTTTGCCATTGGTTTATTGCACAAACTGCTGATCCTTTATTTATATCTTCAGTCTTGTTTACAGATGAGGCAACATTTGGTAGAGATGGATTAACAAATTTACACAACCAATATTTGTGAGCAGATTGGAATCCTCATGGTACAATACAGGCTAAACACCAGCATCAGTTTACAATTAATGTGTGGGTTGGAATTGTAGGTGACTGTCTGGTAGGTCCATATGTTCTCCCAGCATGTCTTACAGGAGCTGTCTACAGGGACTTCATTTCAAACACACTTTTAGAAAACAATATCAATCTAACCTATCTCACTTTTATTAAATCTTCATCAGATGAAGTTTTAATAAAAGTGAAACATGTCAGATTAATAAACGTTTTCTATTTGTTCTTGATCCTCCTTTCATTCTGTTGGATCCTGATCCATATTTGATCCAAAATATATATATATATATATATATATATATATATATATATATATATATAAAATTTTATATATATTATTTATATATTATATATGCGTGGTACTGGGGGGGGGAGTTGGTGTCAACTTATAGATTGTTCGTCTATTTTATTCATGGAATAATTATTTCTCACATATACATATACACACATGTACACCTGACTTCTATGTGTCTGTTTTTTTGCATTACTTAAGATGGGGTCTGTGTAAGTCTACGATAGATATTTTTGTTATTATTTTTAATGTTGGTTATTTGTTTGTTGTGGGGAATTGCACTTATGTAAATAGTAGAAATTCTAATTTATTATACTTATTGGTATTCATGTGGAAGATTGGTATTAATTTCAATTGAGTATAATTGTAGACTAATGCAGAGATGGTAATTATGGTGGTGGTGAAATAGTGGGAATGAAATAATAATTGTCATGTTGAGAGAAATGGGGATAAATAGCAATATTTAATAAATGAATAGTAAGACTGAAATAATAATTACAATATTGGGGCAATGATGGTGGCGAACTGTAATTAGTGTGGTGACAATTGGTGTGGGTGGCATTAGTGTGGTAGAAATGGTGAGAGCAGAAAATAATTATGGTAAAATTAGTAGTAGTGATTATACTAATACTGGAAAGATAACAATAATTGTGATGATAGTTTGAATTAATAAATAATTGATGGTAATAACTAAATATAAAAAAATGATATAATGATAAATTTACAATTAAATTAAAAATTGCAGTAGTAAATAAAATAAATAGATAATGATGGAAGAGGTGGTGGTAATGATGGAAGTGGTAATGAATAAAATAGAAAATAATAGAAATGGTGGTAATGAAGTTATGGTGATAGGTGGTGGTACAGGTGGTAATAAATAATGGCAATAGTGAGAGCAAAGGCAGTGGTAAAAATCAGTACAAATTTTGTGGAGGAGGTGTATAAGGTGATAATAATAGTAGATATTTTGCAGTGTGTGCATAATGTAGTAGTGACAATGTACATAACTAAAGTAGTGGTTGACGTATAATGGTACTATGGTGACAGTGGTTTATCTTTTTGTGTTCGTAGGGTTGATGGTGATTTAGGTAGCAGTGTTACTTGGTATGGTGTTTTTTTTTATCTGTTTGGTGTAAATTGTGATAATAGGAATTTTTTTTCATGTCTGCATTTAGAAATTATTTCTGATCTTATGTTTAGTAGTTTCTTTTGTTGGGTGTGGGAAATTATTTATTACTTATTTGTGTAGGCAAAGTAGGCATTTCTTTGTGTTGTTGTTGGCAGGTGCATTTTTCAATATTTCCCAGCTAATTTTTGGTGTAATATTTTTATCTCTTAGTTGCTATATGTATGTGGATAGTGTAGTGCTGTTTGGGTATTTTCTGTCAGAGAATGAGAGGTCATGGTTGTATTTTCTTTGCTTGAATGGCCTCTCAGTGGCACTGATTTAGTATATTGTGCTGTTGTTTGTACTGACTTTGGCTTTATTGTTTGTTGGCAGTTTCCTTAGAGTGGACAGATTGTTTTATTTCTGCAGTTGCATTGAGGGTCATGATTGCATTAGTGCAGGTTGTTACTTTTTTGTTATGGCTTTTTATTATTTGCATTATATTTTTTAGTGCAGCTGTAACTAATTTTTATGGTTTGTTGCAGGGAAGTGCTTTTCTATTAAGTTTAGGAATGTCCTCTCTGTGTTTGTTTTGATGGTTTTATTGTATGGTGAGTTAAACCAGATTATGTTTCTTTTTCTGTTTTTGTGTTTCGGTTGTGGAGGTGTGTACTATAGTTGTTGTGTGTTTCTACATTTTATTAGTGCATTGTTATATGGCGTTTTATTGCTATTCAAAACTTCTATGTTTGATGAGTTTTCAGTTGATGAGTTTTCAGATGGCCTGTGGCTGATTGATATGGGTATTTGCTTGATGATTGAAGGTTGATGGTTGGAGGATGTGTGTATGTAAGTGGGGGTGTCATTATCTCTTTTCTATAGTTCATATGTATTTTTTTCAAGTTGAGAGTGATGTATAAGAAGTTTAATGTTCTTTTACCTGCATTTATTTCTATTTTAAATCCAGAACATTTACTATTTTTTTCCTAAATTTATCTACTTTGGGACTATTGAGTTCTCTTATCAGAATAAGTCTGTCATCTCTATATTGGCTCGTGTGTTTTTTCTTTAGAATCCTGGCTAGATATGAGAGGATGTGTATACCTACAAATTCACAGGTCCCTGCTCCATCATAGCTACCCATATTACATCATATATTTTATCCATGGATTATTATTGTGGAACAATAGTGATTTACGGCAGTGTTTGATTGTTTTAATACCACCATCTTTAATTTTTACATGTTGTTTTGCTCGTTGCATAGCGTCATTCAATATATTTTCTGTGATGGAATTCAATCTGCCAGAAATTTGAAAACAATATGCTGGACTGCTTGGCATTGATGTTTTCAATTTTAAAGTAACGTAATAAAAAATTGTTTTTGTATCTGCTTTGAACATGAGTTCTGATTGTTTATTTAGTAGTTTGCTTGAGTCTGCGAAGGTAATTATAGCTGTTTCCCCGCCAGGCATAGTTTACAGTTTTTGGATTGATTGTTGTAGGCTGATGTTCTTTTCCTTACTTTCCATAATTTTGTTGTGATTTGGTTTTTGTCTTTAATCTTGAAGAAGAAAATGAACAAGAATAAATGAAAATAAATAAAATAAAATAAATAAACAAAAAAATTTTTAAAAATTATCCTAACAAATAAATAAGTAAATAAGCTAAGTAAATAATAAACAAATTAATAAATCATGCCTACCAAACTAACCATTAGAATAATAAAATAGACTACTCACAATGCAATAGAATACAATGCATCACTGACCTGTATATATAAAAGTCAAGCAAAAACACAATGCACATGGCTTAACGATTAGGTTTAGCATGAAACAGGTTGTCGCCACTGGGTGTTGACCTCAATATCCACTTTTATATTTACATATGCTCTATCCCAGATATTGTGTACTTTAACCCATAAATATAGCATACCTTAAAACTATATTTTATCAAATATATATATACATATAAAAGTGGACATTGTAGTCAACATCCAGAAGCGGCAGTCTGTTTCATGTTAAATGCAATTGTTACATCTGAAGATTGCGTTTAGAATGACAATTGTATTTAGAATGAAACAGGCCTGACAATTACATTTAGCATGAAACAGACTGTCATCTCTGGCTGTTGACTTCAATGTCCACTTTTATATTTACAATATTTGAAGATGTCCTCTGAAACATTTGGTGAAATCTGTATACGTACCTGCACCCACACCAATGTGTGCATACACACACACACATATTCACATACATGCATGCACATACACTCCCACACACATACTTACACATGCACAAACTCAAACACACAAAGAGGCACAAACAGACATGCACACAGAAACTCACACACATATACACACTCAAATACATATCAACAGGCACACTCACACACACAAAACACATGCAATTGCACTTCTACATGCACACAGGAACACACATACAAACACACATATATCACATACCTGCACACACACACACACACACACACACACACACACACACACACACACACATATATATATGAGTGGATTAATTGGTCGACATAGTTATTAGCTGAATTTTGATCTGAATATTTCACTGTATAATGCACAGTGAATGTGTAATATAATTTCATTGTATAATGATCAAACTATATATAATTGATATTCATTGTTGAATTAAATGATTTCATGTTGAAAATAAATATTTGTTGTGCATCATAGATGTTTTTTCATCAATAGGCTATAAACTTATTGATGTTCCTATACATATACCTGTATAGATATACATATACATTCAATTGCTACCAGAAAGTGTACAAATATTTCATTCTGATGTAGTCACAGGATCATTATGATGTGTGTGACCCTCAGTCACTTTGATCCGTAGGTTTCCATCAAAATCCTGACCTTTATAAACAAGTTAATTTTTTTTTTATAATATTTCCAGAAATGTAACCAATTTCTTCAAAGCCAAAAGGAGAAAACAAGAAAATAAATCTTGTTAGGTTTGTGCCATTGAATTTTTATAACTGATTTCACAAAACAATCCTCACCTCAAGTCAAAGAATAAAATGATTTCAGAAAGAAGAGTACAGAATAAGAAAAGAATCCCTTTTGTGATGTCTAAACGGATTTACATACAATGACCAGCCAAAAGACTGACAAAAAGTTTTTTCAATCTAATAGGCAAACAATGTATTGAACAATGAATATGATTGTACCTGGATAACTCACATCGTTGGAGATAAATGTAACATTATGACAAATATTATGACAAATATTTTTAATCTTTTTTTTTTTTTAGTTTTTAATGTTTTTGTTGTTAATACACAATATTTTCAGTTGAACTATTCTTTTTTAGCCATTAAATAAAACACATTAAATAATGATAAATTGTGCAAAAAAGAATTAGCAATAAAGACATTTGATTTTTCCCAAATATTTAAGTTATTAAAGTTTTTATGATAATTTGGGGTGTCATAAATTAAAAAGTGAATCTTGCGTAATGGTTATCAACATGGAAAGTGGAACAGACAAGCTGAGTTCAAATTCCAGGTTCGTCTGTTGCATCCACTTTCACACTAATTCTCCTTGGGACAGGTAGGAATCCATTTCTTCTACACTTCAGTGCTAGGGGTTAAATATCAGGGGTAACCAGTCTAAGAGAAAACCATGGAGAAGGCAATAGAAAATCACTGCACTATCTTTTTCAAGAAGTCATGGTAATTCACAGGTAATAAAGAAAAGGAATTTATGGGGATCCATGATTGCCTACATCCAGAAGAGACATGGTATTTAAAAAAAAAAAACAAAAAATATTTTTGTCAGGATATCAGAATAATTGCTTCCACTACTAAAAAATTAGTAGTTATTATTAGTATTTAGTCACTAAAATGAACTGTGGAATAAAGTTCTAAGAAAAGAAAACAAAAGGAAACTTAGAAATGAGAAGCTATTCTAATCAAATTGTAAGGCATTATATCAAAATAAGACAAAGCTCTGAGGTTTTGTCATATGAGCTATTGTCATATAATATAACAAATCATTGAGGTATTGCCATATGAGGTAGTTTGACAATGGGTATTTTCATATTAGATACTGTCACATGATATGACATACATTATTTACATTATTTGGACTATTGTCCTCATCTTTGTCGCCATATTTATTACAACGTTTCAGTCGTTGTATGCTCTGGCCTTCTTCAGGTAGTTGGAATGTCAAGCTGAACCCTTTATTTCGCTCACTGGGGTAGACTGTTCTAGTTTCATGTGCCATGTTTAATGGATGTCAGTTATCAGTTATCTCCTGGTAATTTCCCTCTGAAAGTTCTCCACTGCCTTAACCGGGTATTGAACTCACACTCTTTGGGTCCTGTCACTGGATCTAACTAATGCCTTTATCCACTGTGCCATGTGTTTGGCCGAAACGTTGTAATAAATATGGCAACAAAGATGAGGACAATAGTCCGAATAATGTAAATAATAAATACCTCATCTCAGAAATATAGACAGATATTGAATGAGATGATGTGCTCCTGGAGTGTGGAATATGAGTTAAAGTTATAAAAATTTTATTTTATTTAAAGAAAGAATTAAAAAAAAATGTCAATTTAAATGTAAGACCGTCTAGGTGTTGTTTTTTTTGGTTTTTTTGTTTATTTACACGTCTTTTGAGAAAGGTGTATTTTTTGTAAGCCGGACGGTGTGTGTAAAAAGGAAAAAGCTGCGCGTTTTTTATGACCATTTTGGATCGCCAAAATTGTTTGCCAAACTGATTTTCTTGTGTAAAATTTATGACCCTTTCGGATCGGGAATAGCCGCCAAAAGTGAAATTTTTAGAAGGGCCTTTTTTCATATATTGGCCAATGAAAATTGAGTTTTCGAGACCCGTAGAAATTCCGGATGACCCCAAGTGGAGCCGACTTTTTCAAATAAAAGAGAGGACATTAAAAAACGATGAGGAGAAACAAAAAATAACGAAAGGGAACCGAGGCAGAGATCTGAGACGACACGCAGTTCGCAGACCACTTAACACCCTCTCTCTACATTGACCGGCAAGTGGGCCATAAATCAGCCTTTCTCCAACTACCAAAACCAATCCGGCCGGCTATCAACCAAAATTCTTCAAAGAAAGGAGAACCAACCTTTTCCAAAACCAATCCGGCCTGCTGTCAACCAAAATTCTTCAAAGAAAGGAGGTGGGTGCTTTGTGCGTTTTGCTAAGTGTTGGTCTCTCTAAAAACTTTATCCCTTTTTTTGTATTTTTTGTAAAGGCTCTAAAACTTTGTCCCTTTTTTTGTATTTTTGTAAAGGGTCTAAAAACTTTATCCCTTTTTTTGGTGTTTTTGTATTTTTGAAGGGTCTAAATTTTCAAAAACCGGAGTTGGACTAAACAACTAATTTCATAGCTTGTTTCTGTGGGTATTTCCTTTTTAAACCCCAGGAAAATATTGTTATCCTGCCGTGTTAGGCGCACAGAAGGAATTTTTTGTGCAACCTTTCTTGTTCTTACCTTTGTGCTTATTGTAAAATAATTGTACAATAAATGTTTTTTCCTGTTTTTAAAATTTTACGTAGTGATTAGTCTTATATTTTTAACTCGAGCTTACTAACGGCAGCTATTGTTTATTCTGCCAACTAAATTTTGTGTCTGGCACAAGGAGTTGGTAGGAGAGTGAGAAGAAGAAAAAAGAAAGAAACAAACAAAAAATTTTTATAAAGTCTTGTTCAAAGCTGAGTTCACAAAGAACAGATTGGTTCAGAATTTTGTGATGAAATGGAAAAATTAAAGAAAACAAAACAATGAAGAATTTAATAAAAGAATATGAATTAAAATATGAGGAATAATGAAAGTAATCATGTCAGAATCCTGGAATTTAAGAAGAAGCCTAAAATGGCTGCCAGTGAAACTTGTTCATGAGAATTAACTTTAATGTATAATAAGAAAAGCAAACAAACCTGCTTTGAGCCATAATTTCACAATTCACAATCTGAAAATCCCTAAATAAATACTCCTATATTACATGTTTCTTGATAGTAAATATTACTGATGCCTTCTTCAGTAATTATAGTTTCCTTTCTTTCTAAGGCTCCACAGAATCTTAAGAATGTGTTAAATATATGATTGGCTAATTACATAAATACTTCACTTACGCACTAGTTCCAACTAGTAGACATTACAACAAACATACAATTTTGGAGAGAGCAATAACAGAATACATGATTGGCTTATAGTTTTTAATTAATATTATTAGAATTTATCTCCCTCTTATAATTGTGCCTTTTTCTCAATGGGGTTGACAAAATGAACTTTGCGTGTGTGAAGAGCAATCATGTTAATGTCTTTTAAATATATTTAAAAATTATGAAAATCACATGGAGGTTGAAAAATGAATGTTTGTTACAAAGATTTATTATGAATTCAATATATAGAAAGTAAAAAGGGGTACCTCAATATATAGAAAGTAAAAAGGGGTACCTCACTGTGAAGCAATAGATAGCAAAGCTATTCACACAGACCATCATTAGTTCAGTTTTTATGGATGCTCTATATTTGGGGTCAAATTAAAGTAAGCGTAAGGTAAACCAGAAAAAATATGAATTCAGAGCTACATCTGAAACTAAATGGTTGCTATCTTCTTTTTTATCTGTAAAATATCTGGGAAGTGTTTTAACAGATGATGGAAAGTGCAACACTGAAATCTGAAAGTGCATTGAAATAGTGAAATAAGCCTTCCAAAAACTAAGTAAAGTATTAAGAAACAGAAAAATTTTGTTATAAACAAAGACAATACTGAACTGTTATGTAATATCGGTTGTCTTATATGGTAGTGAATAATGGAAAATCTCCTCACAGATGAAGAAGAAACTTTATGCAACAGAAATGTAGTTCTACAGAAGGATGCTGAGAATACCATGGATTGAACATGGGAGCAATGATAAAGTTTTAAAGAAAATTGAAAAAAAAAGGACAGTTATGCATAAAATCAGAAAGAGAGAGTTGAAATTTCTATGGCGCATAATGAAGAAAGAGGGCTGGGAAAATTTGATACTTGCAGGGCAGATTGAAGGTAAGAGGTAGAGTGGAAAACAACACATAACTTACCTAGAGAGCTTGTATAAATGGATAGCAGAACAGGGTGTAGGAGAGATAAAAAAAGACAAAATTTATTGAGCTACAAAGGACAGGAAATTGTGGAGGGCCATGATCGCAAAAGTCCTGAAGGAACATTACACATAGAAGAAAAAGTCCCTTGAGGATTTCCTATCCTTTTTTTAACTCAAAGTAATATTTGTCTCCTTACTCCCTCTTCCAGTCCCTGTTCAGTCATCCATTTACTCAAGCTGATTAGATACATTATTCATTGTTTTTCTCTGCTTCCCTTAACATCAATTTGTCCTGTGAGTATCATATTCTCCAATCCTTCTTTCCACATTATATGTCCTGGGAATTTCAGTTGTCCCTTTCTAAGAATATGTGCCCAATTTCTTTTCATTTTTTTAGAACTTCCTTGTTGCCCACATACTATATTTATCTTATTCTCATTATCCTTCTGTAGCATCAGATTTCTGTTACTGCAAGTTTCCTCTTCACTGCCAAATAAGAGGATTGATATTATATAGCAGGGAAAGCAATGATAGTGAATTTGATAATTTTCAAATGTTCTAATAGCCTAACCGAGTACAAAGCATAAATTTAAGGACTATAAAATTTTTGTAATTTTAGACTTGCATTATACATGCAAATATTTCCTTTGAATGATAGATTTTGCCATTACTAGACTGACTGCTTTTAAAAAGGGTCATTTGATATCACTTGTGTTGTCCTTCACTTTTTCATTTGCAGCACCCAGAAGTGTCAAAATATAAAAATTGTTGTTGGCATTTGATTAACCTGACATTCTTTCCAAGCCAACAGCCTTGGCATATTTGACATATCCCATGATGCTTCTGGGTTATTTATGAGAGAAATTTATATTTCCCCTATCTTCTATGGCCTGCCTCTTTGCATCATCAAAAGAAGTCACATAGGAAAGTGAACTGCATAGATCTTTTCTTTGCTTCCTTCCTCAATAATTTCCTAAGTATTGAATTGTTCAATCAAAAAGCAATTTTTCAGGGTTTGATCAAAAGACAAAACCTTTCGAAAATTCAACAAATTAACATTATTTTGTCTATATTTGATAGATTTATGCTTTTTAATCAACAGGACCGGAGAGCTACGTGCTATTACTTCAGATTACCTTCAAAAAAGCAATCTGTCATTGGTGAGGTGTGAAATTATCAATATTTCTTTGTAGTTTTTATGGCAATATAAACTTTGTTTTTTTGATTTTTAGTATATTCTTTTTGTAGCAGACAAAAAACAATAATGAATACCCAATCAGAGATTAGATGAGTAGATGTCTGACGGTCTTTATAGCACATCACATTAAGCATAAGAAAGAAAACACTTTTTTTAAACTGCAAAATAGAAATAACACCTTGTGGAATTTTGGGT
Organism: Acanthosepion pharaonis; assembly: GCA_903632075.3. Lineage (NCBI taxonomy): Eukaryota > Metazoa > Mollusca > Cephalopoda > Sepiida > Sepiidae > Acanthosepion > Acanthosepion pharaonis. Next base: position 1,435,916 of record CAHIKZ030000179.1, read on the forward strand.
GGGAAAATGGAAAATTTGAGTGATGCGTTTACCAAACAAAAGATGATTGAAATCTGTCCATAGTGCACACACACACACACACACACACACACACACACACACACACACACACACACACACACGTGTGTGTGGACATAAACACACACTTAGAATGATCTTAATTTGTAGTAGCTTATATTAGGTGTAGTGGTTACTGCATTGGAGTATAAAATACCTCTTTTGACAGATTTGCTTAAATCAAAGTTAATTAGAAAATATGTTCCGATGTTGATTGCATAAGCCTCTGATAAAGAGCTTGTAGATAGGTGGTACAATTTTTTTTGCTGGAAACTTTTGAATGAAATGAACTGGCTCAAGTTTATAAAATAAATAATATATTTTTAATTATTTTCTTTAAAGGGATGAATGAGTCCTTGGGTATTTGGTGCAGCAAAATGTTTGTGTATAAGGTGGATATTGGTAGTAGTTTGGAGAAATGTTTATTTTGGCTCAGTAGTCAGTAATTTTTGGGTGCAAGGAGTAGTAGTGATATTCGAAATAGGTCAGTGTCAATCTACTGTGTTTTTCGGCCCTAAGCAGGGCAAAAATATCATTCGCAGATAAAGTGTTAACTACTTCTTCACATGTCATACATGGCTGATTTCTTTGCAGTATTGTTTTTTGTTCTATCTTGTCCTGCTGTCTTCCTTCTAGCTCAAAGGTGTGAGCTTATATCCTTTTGATCAGGCTCCAAGACTCTGGCATAAACCTTGGTTTCATCTAATGTCAAAAGTCTCCTTGCGTTCATTTTTTGATTGGCCAAAATTATTTTATTTTCTGGCATTCCAATTTTTTTTTCATTTTTTATAATAGAAGTTATGCACAGAGCCTCCCTGATTTCTTCAGTCATAAATTAGTAGGCTCTGTTGCTGCAAACTTCAGGCATTTTGGGACTGGGTTCAATCTTTTTCTTTTCTTTCTCTTTTTATTTGAGGATTGCCTTTAGTTGAGAGAATTATGTAAATAGAAGTTTAGAGAAAGAAAGAAAGAGATAAAGTTTTTAAAGGAAAGCCCAAATGCCTCATTTTAATTTGAATTCTTTTTATTTTTGTTTATATATTTTATTTTTTTAGATTTTATTTTCATCAGGACTCACTACTGAATCACAAATTTTATTATACAAAAACATGTAGTAAATATGTATTATGTCCTGGTCACCAGTGTGGCAAATGCATTCATATCAGATGGTTTTCAGTGTGGATAAGTGGTAAGATAATTATTTTATTGGAAACGTAGGACATAACAATGAACTGACTCAAGGGTTTCAAATAGATAAGATATTTTTGATTATTTATTTTTTTCTTAAATGATTCTTCATGCATCACACATGGATGGTTTCTATGTGGTAGTGTTTTTTTGTTCCATCCTCTCTTAATCCAATCTGCTTGTAGCTCAGAAGTGTCAGGGTTATGTCCTTTTGAATATGATGTAGAATTTAGCGGGAACATTGGTTAACATTAAGAGTCTTTGGATTGGCCAAAAATTACTTTATTTTATGATGATCCTTTCTTTTTCATTTTTTTTTTTATAATGGAAGTTATGGGTGGAGCCTCTCTGATTTTTGGTATTTTTCAGTCACAAATAAGTAGGCTCTGCTCCTGCAAACTTCCGGTGTTTTTGGCCGGGTTCAGTTTTTTCTTCTTCTTCCTTTTTTTATTCAAGGGTTGCCTTTTCAATAGCTGAGAGAGAAGTATCAAAAGTGAAGTTTAGAGAGAGAGAGAGAGAGAGGATAGAGAGAGAGAGAGAGAGAGAAAGAGATAAGGTTTTTAAAGAAAAGCACAAATGCCTTATTTTAATTTGAATTCTTTTTATTTTTGTTTAAATGTTTTCTTTTTATATTTTACTTTTTAAAAAATTTTATCAGGACTCATTACAAGCTCAAATTCTTACTCATATGACTTTGTAAGAGAGAAAGTTCCTCTGAATAAATCAAAACTCACATGATTTAGATTTAACAGCACCTCTTCTTTTAGAAAGTAATTTGTAAAATCCTATGTTTTGAAAAAACAAGTTTTAAAGGAAGTTTTATCTTCTTGGCTTATGCAAACCTAATCTTTTCCAACCTATTCTCTTTTAGAAAATTAAATAAAGCTTGTTTAATCACTTCTGAATTAATAAACTTAATTTTTTTTCAGTTATATATTTTTGTTTCATGTGTAATCACCTTCTAATTTTCAAAACAGAGGTTTTTTAAAGCATAATCTTTTAAAACATAAATGAGTTTTTTTAACTTACTCTTTTGCTAATCTTTATCCAAATATTTAAAAAACTAAAACAATTCCTTTATTTTTAAACATAATTGTTAATTAACTGTGTTCTTTGAAAACCTAAAACAAATATTTCTTTAAATCACAATAAAATCTTTCAATTTAATATTTTGTTAATTTTTTATTCATTCTTATCTTTTCCACTGAAGACATTTCAAGAAGACTTCATTTCAAGAAGACTTCATTTTATGAAGACTTCGTTTTATGAAGACTTCGTTTTATGAAGGCTTCATTTTATGAAAACTTCATTTTATGAGCATCAATAAAACTAATTTTCTTTGAAGCAAGAATCAGAAACATAAGAGTTGACAGAATAATTTGATATTTTTAAATTTTATCATCTGATTTTACAACTAATGTTGGCACAATCAAAATGATACAAAGAAATTAAATCTGTACCACAATGTGCTTGTAAAACACTCACGTGTAAGTAAGTGTAAACTGCCTATGTGAAATACAAAGGATGACAACAAGACATCATTCCTTGCTGTCATATGAACAAAATATTGGTTGCATCGGACATGAGATGCCATGCAGAATTTTGAGATGGAAACATTTGACTGTGACAGAGAAAGTAGAAAGATTCGCCTGGGGTTGTTAGTGAAATACAGTTAGTGGATACTGGCAGAAAATAGAGAATTTGGGTGCAACTTCTGGTTGGGATAGGTTAAAATAATTGCTTAATAAAATGGAAGCCTAAAAAATAAAAATAGATATTATAAAACAAAAAATTGTGTGTGCATATGTGTATAATAAAATCCTGAAATTGTCAGGCAGAAAGCACATCATTTTGAAAATTCTTCCAAACAGACTTAAAAAGAAAAGTGCTCATTATAATAAAATTAGGATAAATTAGGATAAAATTATGATAAATTATAATAAAATTATAGAGAAATGTAAAAGTGGATTAAACAATAACTTGTAACTCAACTGTGGATTGCTGCAATAAGCTCACTAAATTCTAAAATGTCATTATATGTTGCATCAACCAATAGCTATTAATAAATTTGTATATCTTATTGGGGTTGGTTAGTGCAAATCTAATATATAATGACATTTTATGAAGTAATTTGTTTAGGCCGAAAATCCAAAATTGTTTTATATTGTTTAATCTACTCATATATATATATATATATATATATATATATATATATATATATAGAGAGAGAGAGAGAGAGGGGGTGGATTAAATCCAATATATTGTTATTTTTAATTATTTTCTGTAAATGTTATTTTTGATGGATACTCATATTTGAGTAGAAGCCCTATTTTTTTTAACTAAACAGTATTATTTAATTAAACAGTGTTTTTTTTTATCTAACTACATCTACTGGCCAGAATGTGCAAGAAATCTTGTTAGAAAAATAAACACAATGAAGACACATTAATAATCTCCAAGAAATCACAGGGTGGTTTTCAATTGTGAAAATAAAACAAGACTTTTAAGAATTCTTCCCGGTCGAAAAGCACCCTTTGATTTCTTGGAGTTGTTAATGTGTCTTGATTGTTCTTGTATATCGCTGACAAATACCTTTTGAAAAAGCATTGGTCGAAAGGATCCTAAAGGTTTGTTCAAATCTATTTTTTATTTCTGTTGATATAAGTCCTTGTATTTACACACACACACACACACACACACACACACACACACACACACACACACATATATATATGTTCATGTATCCAAATGTAGTAGCTTCCTGATTAACAATGTAGGTGAAGGAGGTATGTATCAGAAGGTGGTTTCAGTTGTATCAGTCACCTTCTTAAAAAGTGGAGATAGAAAGAAAGAATGTTATCAAATGTAGTCGGATGGTGCAACTGTTTCAGATTGCCATCTAGTTGCATTTCAGCTCTGGTTATGTTACAATGACTGCCACATCAGAGAATGAACAAAATTATTTATCGATTCTGATTTTGATTGATTTTCCATCTTGCTATATACATCTTTAGCGATTGGTTTCAAAAGTGCCACTTTGATTCTCATTGGTTCACATTCTTACATCTTGGTTGTGAAATATTTATGATTGGTTGGTCCAAATATGGGTTTGCGGCCTGGTGATTCTGAATATACATCTAATTTAGAGATGGCAAAATTTTGGTCTCCTTGTTACTATTTATTTATTTTTATTTATTTTTCTATCACTACAAATTTTCATTGTTTCCTGTTTTAGAAGCATTTATAAGCACACCTATAGATACACTCACACACAGTTTTCAAAAATTGTAATTTTTGTGAGAATATATTGCTTTTATTTTAAACTGGAAAAAATATGACAAATTATAGAATGTTTAAATATACTTTGTGGGTATGCTTTGTTTATATAGTAAAAGTGATCAATATCTGAGGTAGAGTATTGGCCTGAAGTTTGCATTCAAGCATGAAACATCCATTCGATGTTGATTTCTGTGTTCCCACTACTTACAATAACTTTTATGTAACAATATAAAATATAACAAATTATAATAATAAATAATACCAAGCTGGCAAAAAAGGTTATTTAGTTCAGTGACTAAAAGTAAAAGGTGCATTTTTATTTTCAAAATTAACTTTATCGAAGAATATATTTACCATTTTGCTCCACTGTTTTCTGCCACTTCATAATCCCATCCTCCTAGAAGTTTCTCATCAAAAATCTGCCTGAGTGAATAGAAATTGTTTTCTATTAAAAGTCATATGCAAACTTAGACTAAAATTAGAGAAATTATACAGAAAACTAAAGCAATACCTAGACAACAAATTCCTGAATGATCGAAATTGCATGACAATTCAAAGATAATCTAATAACTTGAAAGAGACTGGAAATACAAAATGAAACACATTAAAAGAAGTTCTGGTTACATCAGCAAACAAAATCCTCTTAAGGGAAATGAGATCAAGAGAAAAAGGAATAGATGACAGATAAAATTCTGAAGATGATGAAAAGGAGACAGCAAATAATGCCAAGGAATGGTACAGATTATAGAACATTAAACACAGAAATTAGAAACAAATGTAGGGAGGCTAAATAGGAATGACTTCATGAAATGTGTGCAGTGATAGAATGAATGAACATTAAAAATAATGAAAATGTCTAAAAAAGAATTAACAGGAAAGATGTAATCATCAATCTAAAAAGGAAGTTCTTATGGTAGAAAAAGAAAAATTTTCTTTAAGAAATCGTAGAATAGTATATGGACTAAAGTTATGAAAGAGTTCTTTCAGGTTGGTTAATTTTTAACAGCATATCAACTTCTAAGGCTTATTTAATGTCGAAATCTAAATATTTTGTACATAATTTTATGTTTTCAACTACAGATATTTTGTACATAATTTTATATTTTCAGTGTAAAAGTATGTTTTTTAGATATATAATTTGCAGATCATAAAATGTATTGTTGGTAATTTTACTATAAAAATGTACTGTTGATTTTTATTTGGGGGTTCACTATTTACCCATAGCTGGGACCCTAAAAGGTGCTAACACTCTGAGTCAGGGTGACCTGGGAACAACAGCAATTAAGAGGTGATTCCACTCTCCTCAAAACCTTGAATCTCCCACCAATCAGAGGCCAGATGTAGTTTATCGTCTTACCCAAGATGAATGCTATTTTAAGATTTCATTTTTGACTGCCAATTTTTGTTCACAGTTTTAAATGACTAATTAGATTAATAAAAAAACAAATTCATACTCTTCGTTAGGTTTTAAAATATCAACGTAGGAAACATAATGGCAGAATGAGATGGACATTTCATTCTGTATTATATTTTTAAGAATAGGCCTGATCTGAAAAGCCTTATCACCCCCCTGTCTTTCAGAATGGAAGCCATTTTTATTTCTTGCCTATCAATTATCAGTTTTATCCACTTGGTTAGATCAGCTGAAAGAGAATGAAAACTTCAAATTGTCCAGGAAAGTGGAAACAGCATAAAACGAAAAGCAATAGGAATTTCTGAGGCTGACCCGACTCAAGAGAAAACCAGTAGAAAATGACAAGTGACCCACTGACCACAACTTTTGAATCAGTCATCTGGAAAACTTATAGCAGAGAGAGAGAGAGAGAGAGAGAGAGAGAGAGAGAGAGAGAGTGAGTGAATTCAATCAGATAGAGACTAAATATGTTTTTGTTGTGAATGTAAAGAGTCATGTAAAAAGCCTTTGATACAGATGATCAAGCAGCAATGTAACTTGGCTTTGGCCACAAAATAAATGTGTTTCTTTATCCAAGTCAAACATTTACTCATAAATTCTGTCTTTCATTTCAGCAGTAGCAAACTTATTGTAAAAGTTTTATGAAAAGTCACAAAGTAATTTAAGAGGATTCGAGATAATGAACACCCAATCTGATCATCTTTCATTTTATAAACGGAATTTCCTTTGACATAATGTCACATGGAAGAAAGTAGATTGTGTTATATCAATTTCCCAAGCGAGGAAATTGCTTTCTACATTGAAAAATCAGCATTGATATCTTAGTATTTTAACTGGAATTGGAAGCTAAAGATTTTTGCCATATATAAACAAATTTATCAATGAACACCTCTCTAGGCACACAATAAAAAAAGGACTCTTACTCAATATGATATTGAAACAGAAAATATTTATAATAATATATTATGTGAAAAAGAAGTTAAATATAGAAGCTTGCTCAAAACGTTTTTTAAGCATGTAAAAAAGTTAAGCAAGTGGCAACTTATTGTAGTAAGTGAAATTATTCAAGGACTTATAGACCAACAGAGAGTGTTCATTGTTGAAGGGAAGGAGTTGCAGATTGAGTATCATTTGTGGTAAACTTGTAGAAGTTGGTAGTAACTTGTAGAATTATAACTGAAGCAAATAATAGATATTTTATAGGAAAACTTAGTCCAGTCATGTGTTTATTTAAAAAAAGCAGGTAACAAATTGTCCATTGTAAGTTTTCATATGTTGTTTAAGGATTGTGGATTATAAGGTATATCAGAATCCAGCATAGTCATTTATTAACTTACTGATGAAAAGATAATTACTTTGCTTGACTAATATTGACCAAGTTGTGATGAATAGTAATTAAACTGGTTGATGTCTGCCCTTATATTTGTACTGGCTGGTTCACTAAAATACTTTTCAGTATTGTCTCAGATTCTGTGCTTATGACTGTTTGATAATAAGCTTGAGAAGACGTTTTTTTTTCTCAAGATTTTTCTGAGTACATTCCTTTTTTTATCATCCTGATATTACTGTCACCATAATCAGAGTCATTCATAAGTTTACATCCAAACATCTCATTGGTTGAAAATTCCTGCATGTTAAATATTGGAAGGAAGCAAAGGGAGTTCACAACCAAATATCTCATTGGTTGAAAATGTCTGCATGTTAAATATTGGAAGGAAGCAGCGGGAGTTCACATCCAAACATCTCATTGGTTAAAAATGTCTGCATGTCGAATATTGGAAGGAAGCAGAGGGTTATTTTTTTTTCATACAAGATTTTATAAAATTTTTATACTCTTACAAAATAAGCAATTACCCTAAGGAATCCTACTTTTTTCTCTACATTATGTTAATATCAACATAATGGATGAGTGGTTAGAACATTTACATTCTGACCATGAATTTTGAGTTTGAATTTCATCAATGGGTCGATTTGTCAGGAGACTTCCTGATGTCATTGAACTGGAAGGGTCAATCAACACATTTGCATCTTTGGGAAGTGCCTGAAAACCATACAATTGTGTTGACCCAACTTGTGAGTGAAATTGGATTGACAGAACCCATCAGTGCCATCGATAACTGTGCTAGCACAATGTCACAAAGACTCGAGTGTACTGGCCTTGTTCAAATTGTTGATCACACCAGATAACACTCTATTTCCCAGAAACTGTTACTTAGGTCTGCTCAGCATAGTTGCAGTATAAACCACAGTTGGGGAGTGTGAGGGCTGAATAAACACAAATGCACCCGAGCCAATAGGGATTGGCTAGCTGCCCTATTAAATATTTGAATATGTGCGGCCAGCTATACATTAATATCAAAGATCCAAAAAGATTTTATTTTTCCTTTCTAATATCTTTATATATTTTAATGCCTGATTAAGTCATAATGTGTTTTTTTGTGGGGGGTACAATTTGCACAACAGAAATAAATTGCAGATTTGTAAATATTAGTAAAATTGGGATGAAGTGGATAGGATGATGATTGATGGTGAGTAGTTGTCTGCTAAATAACATTATAAAACATGTACCTTGTAAACTCAATAGATAGATATAAACACTCTATCACCAATATTGAGCACTTGTCTTTCATAAATATAGCAATTCTTAAATTTATACTTATATATATATATATATATATATATAGAGAGAGAGAGAGAGAGAGAGAGATAGATAGATAGATAGATAGATAGATGTGTGTGTGTGTTTACTAAACATGTTTACTTTAAACATGTTTTCCTAAATAGTAATGACAAGAAATATGTGTCAAGTGTTTTGGTGAATTTCTCTTGGTGATTAATAATTTATATGTTGTCAGATGGAAACTTGTGAAGGAACTTGCCAAAACTGTGTGTAATGTTCCAAGTACTTTTGACATCATTGAATATTTTCAAGGAAAGAAGGTAGAAATTTGGGAGATAGCCAATGTAATATTAAAGAAAGGCCATGGAAATGAAATAAAACCATATATATATATATATATATATATATATATCAGCAAAGAGTTATATAAAATATGCTAAATTAAAAATACAACAATTGAAATATCTTTCAAAAAATTTAAAAAAATCTAAAATAAATCACATAAGTATCCTTCCTTGCATGAAGGTAAAAAATATTTTTAATATACAGTGTTAACACATCCGTAATTATTGAAGATGGTCTGATACGAGACTGAAAATACTTGGGAAAATAAAAATTATTTGAAAGATAATTTTGGAATATTTATTAATCAATTTTCTACAGCCATCAATAAATTAATTTGTGGACTTGAAAGGATTAAAACTAAAATAAATAGACATGATACGTCTAAATTATTTAATCAAATATGCATGAATGAAAATATGCTGCCTAAATGTATATGTATATATATATATATATATATATATATATATATATATATATAGGTTGTAAAGTATTTAGTAAATATGGATATATAATGAAAAGCAATTAGCCAATATACTTGAAACAGATTGTATAATGAATAGATAATGATGTAAAAGTGTGAAACCAGGGAAATTAGCAAAATCACATGGAAATAGGTAATGTAAGCAATAATACTAAGAGGATGTAGGTACAAGAAAAGGTCAACTGATATGTAAGAAGAGGAAAAGGTCAGTTAGGATGCAAGTAGTGGATAAGGTCAAATTAGATGAATTAGAAGAGGAAGTGGTTAGTGTGATTACAAGAGATGGAAACATGAACAAGGAGGCAAGAAGAGGAAGTTGTCAACAGGTATGGAAGAAGAAGAAGACGAGGTTAACATGGATGCAAGAAGAGAGAAAAGTGGTTAACATGGATGCAGGAAAAGAGAAAAGTGGTTAACATGGATGCAGGAAGAGGAAAAGGTTAGTATGGATGTAATATGAGGAAGAGATCATTAAGAGGTCAACATGAATGAAAGAATAGGAAAGAGTTAATATATATGCAAGATAAAAGGAAAAGGTCAACATGGATGAAGGAAGAGGAAAATGTCAATAATGTTAATGATCACTTATGCTTCTTGCATCCATGTTGGCCTCTTAATGTTCAATACTCTTCTTGTATACATGTTGACTTTTTCCTCTTCATTAATCCATAGTGATCTTTTCCTTTTATCTTGCATATATAATATATGGATGCAAGAGGAGGAAAAGATCAACATGGTTGCAAGAAGAGGAAATTCAATATGGATGCAAGAACAGGAAAAGGTCAACATGGATACTATAAGAGGAAAGGAAAAGTTCATCAGGGATGCAAGAAGAGTAAGATGTCAACATCTATGCAGGAAATGGATGATATCTATGCTGAAAATGGATGATGTTAACATTGTTGCAACAAGTGAAAGATATTAACATAGATGCAAGAAGTGGAAGAGATCAACAAGGATGTAAAAATTGAAAGATCTCAACTTAGATCCCTAAAGAAGTGATGCAAAAAGGGAAAGAGTTCAAATAAGATGCAGGAAGAGGAAGAGTTCAACATGGATTCAAGAAGAGGAAAGGAAAAGTTATGTTATAGAAGAGGCATTATATAACAAAAATGAAGTTGAGCATAAGATGCATCACAAGAAGTAATGATAACAGATTGGTGTGTATTTGAAGCAAATGAATTAAGAAAAGACCAGATAGAAGATGATGATATGAAATAAAGGTTTTTGCTATTAAGAAATTTGCAGAGAACAGAACACTCATAGTTGTCATAGAAGAAGATTCTGTCCTGCTGTTGTTGATAATATATTCTTATGTACAGGGGCCGACACTATTTTTCAGACACTTTATTTTTTCAAGTTTTAGGTAGCACAGGCAGTCTGTACTGTTTTAGTGTAATGGCAATAACATTTTAATACGTTTTCACAGTGAATGGTAAAGATACTCAAATGTAATGGTCAGGGTACAATTTACCTGCAGAAAATTTGCATATTGTAGACGTTGGAGCTGGAATTTGTGTCAAAAATAGTGTCGCCTAAGTTGAAGTAAAAATAAAGAAAACATGAAACCAAAGACAAACCCATCAATCAATGTTCATACCATTAATGGACAGTTACTGCTGAATTACCTACTCATCAACACAAAAGCTCTTGGCAGCAAAAATCACCTTTAAGCACACTTTTCAAAGTGTCCCAAAAATAGTGTCAGCCCCCTGTATATATACATATATGTACTGAAATACAAAATTACTCTGCAGATCTAACTGCAAAAAAATGATTAAAAATTTTAGAAGTCCTCGGCATCACAGGATGGCAACCCATACAATTTGTTACAGACTAGGCATAGATGTCTTGAACAGTAAAGTCATTTGAGCTATAAAACAGCTTAAGCTTATTAAATACAAGCAAAAACACATCAAAAGCCTTAACAGATATACACTGTCAGTTCTCTTTCATAAAATATTTTTAAGTATATATATTAGGAAAATTAATGATAAAGCAGAAAAAAATTTGTGATGTGTTTCATTCTTCATGATTTCATCAGATTAAAGTGTTATTTACATTGATGTCAAAGGTGATGGGGATTAAAAATTTAAATTTTTAAATTAAATGAAATTGTTTTTCTTTTTCTGTTTTGGATAAATAGTTTATCCAATTGGGTTTATAGATTGGGTTTATAATTTATCCACTTTTATTTAGTTTCTTTTTATTTATTATTTGATCACTTTTGTTATTAAGTATCCCTTTTTGGGATAATAAAAGATCTGATAAGAAAAGAGGTAATGTTGTAAGAAGCTGAATGCAAATTTACTGTGAGTCAAAACATTTTCTAGCATTTTCTAGCAAAGTGATCAAAGCGCTTTCTATACACTATTACCTCTTATATAACAATGAATGTCGGATAATCTTCCCATGGATGATGAAAAATTAGAGGCAACAGAAATGAGCTTCTGCAAAAGGATACTGAAAATTCTATGGCCAGAGCAAGCAAGCAACAAGAAAGTCTTAAAGAAAATGGGAACAGAAAGAAAACTTAGGAACAGGTAGCTGAAATTCTTTGGACACATAATGAGGGATTAGAAAATTTAACACACTCAGGGCAAGGGAAATAGGGGAAGGCAGTGAGTCACTGACCTGAGAATGAATGTAAGAATAAATTGTGGAATGGTCAAATGCATTACAGTGAGTAACTAATGCACTGAGCATGTTGATTTGTAAAAGATTTCTCTTGACTTCATATAATCTTTTATTTGAATTCCTTGCAGTTTCTTCTATGTATTCCTTGTGACAATCATTACAGGTGATAGAATAAATTCCTTTTTTATAAACTCTTTTCAGTTGTTTTTGTGATAGAGTTGGTAGGAAGAATAATATATTTTGTTTTCATGGCTTTGTCAAAATGGTCTTCCATACGTATATTCAATAGATGTATACACATGCTAATATATATATACATTTATGTGTATGTGTATATGTGTGTATATATATATATATATATATATATATATATATATATGATTGGTGTATACAGAATAAATTCCAATAACCGAAAATACTATTCTTAAAAGAGTGCTCAATACAGAGTAGTGCAAATATAATTTATATGAAAATTATAACATAAATGTTATAAAATTAATACAAAAATAGCCACACTTCTGGTGTCTTATCAAATGATGGTGTTGAATGTTTTGTAATGATTTATAACATATTTATAATTTTGAATAAATTTATATATATATATATATATATATATATATATATATATATATATATATATAACATTTATTAACAATTATAATAAAAAACATGTTATAAACTGCTGCATAAATGCAATCATGTTTTAACACTGTATGTGCCTCGTAAGGTGATGTTGCTCAACTGGAGAATAAATGGTCATTTTATGGTTTAAAAGTAGCAATGCCCTCAACAGGAAGCAGTGGGAAAAAGTTCCTAAATATCTAACATGCTGGGTGGGATGACCTCGGTTAACTAATCAGACATTGGGCCTATGATGAGTTCAAAGTTATCTCCTGTGGCTGTACAAGTTATTTCAAGAATTTCACCTTCATGTTAATAGGCTGTCAAGTTTATAATATTCTTTGGTCTTAACTCAATAAACTAACATAATGTAAACTATCATGATTTTTTAAAAATATAATATCTAGACATTGGTACTAACCTACCATACATTTGGATATATATATATATATATATATATATATATATGTATGTATGTGTGTGTGTTTGTGTGTATGTCCCCTCCCACTCCCTCTGTCACCTTACATCAATCTAAAACTATCCCTCAAAAACTTGTATTAAAAATAAAATAAAAACATGTAAATTTGTAAACCAAATTCCTTTGTAACTAGAGATGTGACCTGATGAACCATGGAAAATATACTTTCTGGGCAAACAAATTATAGTCATGGAATCTTAAGGTTGTCTGCTTTTTAATTTAATTATTTAATTAATATTTGCTCTGTTGTTATATTGAGCTCTCTGAATTACATTCTCTTTGGAATTATCCACACAGATTACCAAACCCTTCATTACCTTACTATATATATATATATATATATATATACATACTTGTCTCATAGACATGTACACATACCTACATATATATTCACATATACATATATCTATGTTGCTATAGATATAACTTATGTTAAATTTATAGAATAACAAAGAAAAAGATTTGCACCAATTTGCATGCTCAAGTCACTTTGAATCATATTGAAAGTGAAAAGCATATGGTAAGCTGGTGTCTGTGTGTGCGTGTGTGTGTGTGTGTGTGTATGTGTGTATGTGTGTGTTATTCAGAATGCTGTTGATTAAGATTCCCAACGAAACCAAACTTGTATCTTGGTTGAAGCAAAAACAAAATATTTAAAGTGGCAAATATCCAAGTTGAGAGGCCAACTCATAATTTTCCCCTTTTATCAAATATTTATCAACAAAATGTCTGAATTAGATTTGTTTGTTTTTTCAGAAAATTTTATCTGAAGACTTGTTGAAGCATTTCCAGAAGAAATGGTATCAGTTTTTTAGCTGATTCTTTTAAGACTTCTCTCAAGAACTATCTGATCCCCGAGAGGGTTGGGGCACAGATATACACTGAAGAGCAGATACTACACATTAATCTTAGGTGAGCAGTCATAAAAAGTAAGACAAAGATTTGTGTTTCAAAAAGAATTTCATAAATCTTCATCTTCTTTGTTTCAATCACTTTATTTTAGCCAATGTGCCCTTCAACTCTCCTCATGAGAACATTATATTTACTAAACGTCTATAATCAATAAATATATTAGGAATATAAAGTCAGCAAAGATGAACTATAAATCAGTGTCATTCAATATTACAAAATGATTACAAATTATTTTTTTTATTATTATTATATTATTATTATTATATTGCCAAAAAGAAATGGTTGTGAATAAGATCAGGAAATCTGTTGAAAGATTCTTTAAATGGTAGTGAATAAGATCAGGAAATCTGTTGAAAGATTCTTTAAATGGTTGTGAATAAGATCAGGAAATCTATTCAAAGATTCTTTAAATGGTTGTGAATAAGATCAGGAAATCTGTTGAAAGATTCTTTAAATGGTTGTGAATAAGATCAGGAAATCTATTCAAAGATTCTTTAAATGGTAGTGAATAAGATCAGGAAATCTGTTGAAAGATTCTTTAAATGGTAGTGAATAAGATCAGGAAATCTATTCAAAGATTCTTTAAATGGTTGTGAATAAGATCAGGAAAAACTGTTGAAAGATTCTTTAAATGGTTGTGAATAAGATCAGGAAATCTGTTGAAAGATTCTTTTAATTGGTTGTGAATAAGATCAGGAAATCTATTCAAAGATTCTTTAAATGGTTGTGAATAAGATCAGGAAATCTATTCAAAGATTCTTTAAATGGTTGCGAATAAGATGAGGAAATCTATTCAAAGATTCTTTAAATGGTAGTGAATAAGATCAGGAAATCTATTCAAAGATTCTTTAAATGGTAGTGAATAAGATCAGGAAATCTATTCAAAGATTCTTTAAATGGTAGTGAATAAGATCAGAAAATCTGTTGAAAGATTCTTTAAATGGTAGTGAATAAGATCAAATCAAAGATTCTATAAATGGTAGTGAATAAGATCAGGAAATCTGTTGAAAGATTCTTTTTAAATGGTAGTGAATAAGATAAGGAAATCTATTGAAAGATTCTTTAAAATGGTATTCAAAGATTCTTTGAATAAGATCAGGAAATCTGTTGAAAGATTCTTTTAATTGGTTGTGAATAAGATCAGGAAATCTATTCAAAGATTCTTTAAATGGTTGTGAATAAGATCAGGAAATCTGTTGAAAGATTCTTTTAATTGGTTGTGAATAAGATCAGGAAATCTATTCAAAGATTCTTTAAATGGTTGTGAATAAGATCAGAAAATAAAAGATTCTTTAAATGGTTGTGAATAAGGAAATCTGTTGAAAGATTCTTTTAATTGGTTGTGAATAAGATCAGAAATCTATTCAAAGATTCTTTAAATGGTTGTGAATAAGATCAGGAAATCTATTCAAAGATTCTTTTAATTGGTTGTGAATAAGATCAGGAAATCTATTCAAAAGATTCTTTTTTTAATGGTTGTGAATAAGATCAGGAAATCTATTCAAAGATTCTTTTAAATGGTTGTGAATAAGATCAGGAAATCTGTTAAGATCATTTGAAATCTATTAAGAAAGATTCTTTTAATTGGTTTGAATAAGATGAAATCTATTCAAAAATGAATAAGATCAGGAAATCTGTTTGAAAATCTAATTGAAAGATTCTTTAATTGGTTGTGAATAAGATCAGGAAATCTATTGAAAGATTCTTTTAAATGGTTGTGAATAAGATCAGGAAATCTATTCAAAGATTCTTTAAATGGTTGTGAATAAGATCAGGAAATCTATTCAAAGATTCTTTTAAATGGTTGTGAATAAGATCAGGGAAAGATTCTTTTAATTAAGATCAGATTTTTAAATGGTTGTGAATAAGATCAGGAAATCTATTCAAAGATTCTTTTAAATGGTTGTGAATAAGATCAGGAAAATTCTTTTAATGGTAGTGAATAAGATATTCAAAAGATTCTTTAAAAATATGAAATCTATTCAAAGATTCTTTTAAATGGTTGTGAATAAGATCAGGAAATCTATTGAAAGATTCTTTTAAATGGTTGTGAATAAGATCAGGAAATCTATTCAAAGATTCTTTTAATTGGTTGTGAATAAGATCAGGAAATCTATTCAAAGATTCTTTAAATGGGTTGATCAGAAATCTATTCAAAGATTCTTTAAAGTCTGGTTGTGAATAAGATGAAAGATTCTTTTAAATGGTAGTGAATAAGATCAGGAAATCTATTCAAAGATTTTTAAATGGTTGTGAATAAGATCAGGAAATCTATTCAAAGATTCTTTAAATGGTTTGTGAAAAATCTATTGAAAGATTCTTTAAAATGGTTGTGAATAAGATCAGAAATCTATTCAAAAGATTCTTTAAATGGTTGTGAATAAGATCAGGAAATCTTTGAAAGATTCTTTGGTTTGAAAAATCATTCAAAAAAGATGGTTGTGAATAAGAGGAAATCTATTCAAAGATTCTTTAAATGGTTGTGAATAAGATCAGGAAATCTGTTGAAAGATTCTTTTAATTGGTTGTGAATAAGATCAGGAAATCTATTATTCAAAGAATTCAGAAAATCTATTAAATGGTAGTTGTGAATAAGATCAGGAAATCTGTTGAAAATTTGAATAAGATGGAAACTATTCAAAGATTCTTTAAATGGTTGTGAATAAGATCAGGGAAATTTATTCAAAGATTCTTTAAATGGTTGATGAAAATGAAAGATCAGGAAATCTATTGAAAGATTCTTTTAAATTGGAATAAGATGAAATCTATTCAAAGATTCTTTTAAATGGTTAAGTGAATAAGATCAGATCTTGAAAGAAATGGTTGTGGTTGAAAGATTCTTTTAATGGTTTGAATAAGATCAGGAAATCTATTCAAAAGATTCTTTAAATGGTTGTGAATAAGATCAGGAAATCTATTGAAAGATTCTTTTAAATGGTTGTGAATAAATAAGATCATTCAAAAATTCTTTAAATGGTTGTGAAAAGATCAGGAAATGTTGAAAGATTTTTAAATTGGTTGTGAATAAGATCAGGAAATCTATTCAAAGATTCTTTAAATGGTTGTGAATAAGATCAGGAAAGATTCTTTAAAAGAATAAGATCAGGAAATCTATTCAAAGATTCTTTTAAATGGTTGTGAATAAGATCAGGAAATCTATTCAAAGATTCTTTAAATGGTTGTGAATAAAGATCAAATCTGTTGAAAGATTCTTTTAATTGTGAATAAGATCAGGAAATATATTCAAAGATTCTTTAAATGGTTGTGAATAAGATCAGGAAATCTATTCAAAGATTCTTTTAAATGGTTGTGAATAAAGATCAGGAAATCTGAATAAGATTCAAAGATTCTTTTAAATGGATTGAATAAGATCAGGAAATCTATTCAAAGATTCTTTTAAATGTGAATAAGATCAAGATTCTTTAAAGGAAATCTTTAAATGGTGAATAAGATCAGGAAAATTCAAAGATTCTTTTAAATGGTTGTGAATAAGATCAGGAAATCTATTCAAAAAGATTCTTTAAATTGGTTGTGAATAAGATCAGGAAATCTATTCAAAGATTCTTTAAAGTGAATAAGATCAGGAAATCTATTCAAAGATTCTTTAAATGGTTGTGAATAAGATCAGGAAATCTATTGAAAGATTCTTTAAATGGGTGAATAAGATGAAATCAAAGATTAAAAGATCAAAAGATTTCTTTAAATGGTTGTGAATAAGATCAGGAAATGTGTTGAAAAGATTCTTTAAAAGATCTTTTGAAAGATTCTTTAAATGGTTGTGAATAAGAAATCTGTTGAAAGATTCTTTTAATTGGTTGTGAATAAAGATTCAAAAGATTTTTAAATGGTTGTGAATAAGATCAGGAAATCTGTTGGAAAAAATTCTTTTAAATGGTTGTGAATAAGATCAGGAAATCTATTGAAAGATTCTTTAAATGGTTGTGAATAAGATCAGGGAAATCTATTTGAAAGATTCTTTAAATTGGTTGTGAATAAGATCAGGAAATCTATTCAAAGATTCTTTAAATGGTTGAATAAGATCAGGAAATCTATTCAAAATAAGAATAAGATCAGGAAATTTATTCAAAAGATTCTTTAAATGGTAGTGAATAAAAGGAAATCTATTCAAAGATTCTTTAAATGGTTGTGAATAAGATCAGGAAATCTGTTGAAAGATTCTTTTAATTGGTTGTGAATAAGATCAGGAAATCTATTCAAAGATTCTTTAAATGGTTGTGAATAAGAAGAAAATTTAAATGGTTTGAAAATTCTATTTAAGATGGTTGTTGAATAAGAATAAGATCAGGAAATCTAGGAAAGATTCTTTAAATGGTTGTGAATTCAGGAAATCTATTGAAAGATTCTTTAAAATGGTATTGTGAATAAGATCAGGAAATCTGTTTGAAAAGATTCTTTTAATTCTTTTAATTGGTGAATAAGATCAGGAAATCTATTCAAAGATTCTTTAAATGGTTGTGAATAAGATCAGGAAATCTATTCAAAGATTCTTTAAATGGTTATGAATAAGATCAGGAAATCTGTCAAAGAAAGATTCTTTTAATTCTTTTTTGGTTGTGAATAAGATCAGGAAATCTATTCAAAAATTCTGGTTGTGAATAAAAGAAATCTATTCAAAGATTCTTTAAATGGTTGTGAATAAGAAGAAATCTGTTGAAAAGATTCTTTTAAATTGGTTGTGAATAAGATCAGGAAATCTATTCAAAGATTCTTTAAATGGTTGTGAATAAGATCAGGAAATCTATTTGAAAGATTTCTAGGAAATTCTTTAAATGGTTGTGAATAAGATTCTATTGAAAGATTCTTTTAAATGGTTGTGAATAAGATCAGGAAATCTATTCAAAGATTCTTTAAATGGTTGTGAATAAGATCAGGAAATCTATTCAAAGATTCTTTAAATGGTTGTGAATAAGATCAGGAAATCTATTCAAAGATTCTTTTAATTGGTTGTGAATAAGATCAGGAAATCTATTCAAAGATTCTTTTTTTCAAGGAAGGAAATTGAAAAGATTTGTGAATAAGATCAGGAAATATTATTTAAAGATTGTGAATAAGATCAGGAAATCTATTCAAAGATTCTTTAAATGGTTGTGAATAAGATCATGGGAAATCTATTCAAAGATTCTTTAAATGGTTGTGAATAAGATCAGGAAATCTGTTGAAAATTCTTTAATTTTGTGAAAATGGTTGTTAAAATCAAAGATTCTTTAAATGGTTGTGAAAGATGTTGAAAGATTCTTTTAAATGTGAATAAGATCAGGAAATTCTTTAAATGGTAGTGAAAGATTCTATTCAAAGATTCTTTAAATGGTTGTGAATAAGATCAGGAAATCTGTTGAAAGATTCTTTTAATTGGTTTTAAGATCAAAAATCTATTCAAAGATTCTTTTAATTGGTTGTGAATAAGATCAGGAAATCTATTCAAAGATTCTTTAAATGGTTGTGAATAAGATCAGGAAATCTATTCAAAGATTCTTTAAATGGTTGTGAATAAGATCAGGAAATCTGTTGAAAGATTCTTTTAATTGGTTGTGAATAAGATCAGGAAATCTATTCAAAGATTCTTTTTTGGTTGTGAATAAATCAGAAATCTATTCAAAGATTCTTTAAATGGTTGTGAATAAGATCAGGAAATCTATTGAAAAATCAGGAAATCTGTTGAAAAGAATAAATCAGGAATCTATTCAAAGATTCTTTTCTTTAATTGGTTGGTTGAATAAGATCTGTAAATCTGTTGAAATCTATTCAAAGATTCTTTAAATTGAATAAGATCAAATCTATTCAAAGATTTTTTAAATGGTTGTGAATAAGATCAGGAAATCTATTGAAAGATTCTTTTAATTGGTTGTGAGAAATCTATTCAAAAATTCTTTAAAAATAAGATCTGGAAATCTATTCAAAGATTCTTTAAATGGTTGTGAATAAGATCAGGAAATCTCTGTTGAAAGATTCTTTTTAATTGGTTCTATTCAGATTCTTTAAATGAATTCAAAGATTTTCTTTAAATGGTTGTGAATAAGATCAGGAAAGGAAATTTTAATTGAATTCAAAGATTCTTTTAAATGGTTGTGAATAAGATCAGGAAATCTATTCAAAAATCTTGTTGTGAATAAAAGAAATTTTGAAAGATTTTTTAATTGGTTGTGAATAAGATCAGGAAATCTATTCAAAGATTCTTTAAATGGTTGTGAATAAGATCAGGAAATCTATTCAAATTCTTTAATTCTTTCAGGAAAATTCTTTTAAATGGTAGTGAATTCTATTCAAAGATTCAAGATTCTTTAAATGGTTGAATAAGATCAGAAATCTGTTGAAAGATTCTTTTTTAATTGGTTGTGAATAAGATCAGGAAATCTATTCAAAGATTCTTTAAATGGTTGTGAATAAGATCAGGAAATCTATTGAAAGATTCTTTAAATGGTTGTGAATAAGATCAGGAAATCTATTCAAAATCTTTGTTGAAAGATTCTTTTAAATGGTTGTGAATAAGATCAGGAAATTCTAACAAATATTCAAAGATTCTTTAAATGGTTGAATAAGATCAGGAAATCTATTCAAAGATTCTTTTAAATGGTAGTGAATAAATCAGAATTATTCTTTAAATGGTTGTGAATAAGATCAGGAAATCTGTTGAAATCTATTCAAAAGATTCTTTAATTGGTTGTGAATAAGATCAGGAAATCTATTCAAAGATTCTTTAAATGGTTGTGAATAAGATCAGGAAATCTATTGAAAGATTCTTTAAATGGTTGTGAATAAGATCAGGAAATCTATTGAAAGATTCTTTAAATGGTTGTGAATAAGATCAGGAAATCTATTGAAAAATTCTTTAATTGGTTGTGAATAAGAAGGAAATCTATTGAAAGATTCTCAGGAAATCTATTCAAAGATTCTTTAAATGGTTGTGAATAAGATCAGAAATCTGTTTCAAAGATTCTTTAAATGGTTGTGAATAAGATCAGGAAATTCTGAATAAGATCAGAAAAGATTCTTTAAATGGTTGTGAATAAGATCAGGAAATCTATTGGTAGTGAATAAAAGATTCTTTAAATGGTTGTGAATAAGATCAGGAAATCTATTCAAAGATTCTTTAAATGGTTGTGAATAAGATCAGGAAATCTATTCAAAGATTCTTTAAATGGTTATGAATAAGATCAGGAAATCTAATTGGTTTGAAAAGATTCTTTTAAATGGTTGTGAATAAGATCAGGAAATCTATTGAAAAATTCTTTAAATGGTTGTGAATAAGATCAGGAAATCTATTCAAAAGATTCTTTAAATTTTAAATGGTTGTTGAATAAGATCAGAAATCTATTCAAAGATTCTTTAAATGGTTGTGAATAAGATCAGGAAATCTATTCAAAGATTCTTTAAAATGTTTTTAAATCAGGAAATCTGGATTCTTTTTAAATGGTTGTGAATAAGATCAGGAAATCTATTGAAAGATTCTTTAAATGGTTGTGAATAAGATCAGGAAATCTGTTGAAAGATTCTTTTAATTGGTTGTGAATAAAAGATCAGAAATCTATTCAAAGATTCTTTAAATGGTTGTGAATAAGATCAGTTGTGAAATCTTTTAATTGGTTGTGAATAAGATCTGTTGAAAATCTATTCAAGATTCTTTAAATGGTTGTGAATAAGATCAGGAAATCTGTTGAAAGATTCTTTTAATTGGTTGTGAATAAGATCAGGAAATCTATTCAAAGATTCTTTAAATGGTTGTGAATAAGATCAGGAAATCTATTCAAAGATTCTTTAAATGGTTGTGAATAAGATCAGGAAATCTGTTGAAAAATTCTTTTAATTGGTTGTGAATAAGATCAGGAAATCTATTCAAAGATTCTTTAAATGGTTGTGAATAAGATCAGGAAATCTATTCAAAGATTCTTTAAAATGGATCAGGAAATTCTTTTTAATTGTGATTCTTTTAATTGTTTGAATAAGTCAGAAAGATCAGAAAATTCAAAGATTCTTTTAAATGGTAGTGAATAATATTTAAATGGTTGAATAAGATTCTTTTAATTGGTTGTGAATAAGATCAGGAAATCTATTCAAAGATTCTTTAAATGGTTGTGAATAAAGATTTAAATGAATAAGGTTATTGAAAGATTCTTTAAGATGAATAAGATCAGAAATCTGTTGAAAGATTCTTTTAATTGGTTGTGAATTCAAAAGATTCTTTAAATGGTTGTGAATAAGATCAGGAAATCTATTGAAAGATTCTTTAATTGGTTGTGAATAAGATCAGGAAATCTATTCAAAGATTCTTTAAATGGTTGTGAATAAGATCAGGAAATCTGTTGAAAGATTCTTTAAATGGTTGTGAATAAGATCAGGAAATCTATTCAAAGATTCTTTAAATGGTTGTGAATAAGATCAGGAAATCTGTTGAAAGATTCTTTTAATTGGTTGTGAATAAGATCAGGAAATCTATTCAAAGATTCTTTAAATGGTGAATAAGATGAATAAGATCAGAATTTATGAATAAATCTATTCAAAGATTCTTTAAATGGTTGTGAATAAGATCAGGAAATCTGTTGAAAGATTCTTTTAATTGGTTGTGAATAAGATCAGGAAATCTATTCAAAGATTCTTTAAATGGTTGTGAATAAGATCAGGAAATCTATTCAAAGATTCTTTAAATGGTTGTGAATAAGATCAGGAAATCTGTTGAAAGATTCTTTTAATTGGTTGTGAAAAAGATCAGGAAATCTATTCAAAGATTCTTTAAATGGTTGTGAATAAGATCAGATTCTTTTTAAAAATGTGTTGAAAGATTCTTTAAAATTGGTTGTGAATAAGATTCTTTTCAAAATTCGTTAAATGGTTGTGAATAAGATCATCTATTCAAAATCTTTTTAAATGGTTTGAAAATTCTTTTAATTGGTTGTGAATAAAGAAACTATTCAAAAGATTCTTTAAATGGTTGTGAATAAGATCAGGAAATCTATTCAAAGATTCTTTAAATGGTTGTGAATAAGATCAGGAAATCTGTTCAAAGATTCTTTTAATTGGTTGTGAATAAGATCAGGAAATCTATTCAAAGATTTTTTAAATGGTTGTGAATAAGATATTCAAGGAAATCTGTGAATTCAAAAATTCTTTAAATGGTTGTGAATAAGATTCAAAGATTCTTTAAATTTTTGTGAATAAGATCATCTTTTAATTTGTGAAAAAATTCAAAGATTCTTTAAATGGTTGTGAATAAGAAAGTTGAAAGATTTTTTAAATGGTTGTGAATAAGATCAGGAAATCAGGAAATATATTCAAAGATTCTTTAAATGGTTGTGAATAAGATCAGGAAATGAAAGATTCTTTAAAATTCAAGATTCTTTAAATGGTAGTGAATAAATCAGGAAATCTATTCAAAGATTCTTTAAATTGGTTGTGAATAAGATCAGGAAATCTGTTGAAAGATTCTTTTAATTGGTTGTGAATAAGATAAGGAAATCTATTCAAAGATTCTTTTAAATGGTTGATGGAATCTGCAAAAGATCTTTAAGGAAAAGATCAGAAAATTCTGGTTTGAAAAGATCAGGAAATCTTTCAAAGATTCTTTAAATGGTTGTGAATAAGATCAGGAAATCTGTTGAAAGATTCTTTTAATTGGTTGTGAATAAGATCAGGAAATCTATTCAAAGATTCTTTAAATGGTAAATAAGATCAGGAAATCTATTCAAAAGATTCTTTTAAATGGTTGTGAATAAGATCAGGAAATCTGTTGAAAGATTCTTTTAATTGGTTGTGAATAAGATCAGGAAATCTATTCAAAAGATTCTTTAAATGGTTGTGAATAAGTGAAATCTATTCAAAGATTCTTTAAATGGTTGTGAATAAGATCAGGAAATCTATTCAAAGATTCTTTAAATGGTTGTGAATAAGATCAGGAAATCTGTTGAAAGATTCTTTAAATGGTTGTGAATAAGATCAGGAATCTATCTGTTATTGAATAAGATTCTTTTAATTGGTTGTGAATAAGATCAGGAAATCTGTTGAAGATTCTTTTAATTGGTTGTGAATAAGATCAGGAAATCTATTCAAAGATTCTTTAAATGGTTGTGAATAAGATCAGGAAATCTATTCAAAGATTCTTTAAATGGTTGTGAATAAGATCAGGAAATCTGTTGAAAGATTCTTTTAATTGGTTGTGAATAAGATCAGGAAATCTATTCAAAGATTCTTTAAATGGTAGTGAATAAGATCAGGAAATCTGTTGAAAGATTCTTTAAATGGTAGTGAATAAGATCAGGAAATCTATTCCAAGATTCTTTAAATGGTTGTGAATAAGATAAATGATTTGTGAAATGAAAAAGTGAATAAGATCAGGAAATCTATTGAAAGATTCTTTAATTGGTTGTGAATAAGATCAGAAATCTATTGTTGAAAAGATTCTTTTAATTGGTTGTGGTTATGAAAGATCAGGAAATCTATTCAAAGATTCTTTAAATGGTTGTGAATAAGATCAGGAAATCTATTCAAAATTCTTTAAATGGTTGTGAATAAGATCAGAAATTTTAATTGGTTTGAAAAGATTCTTTCAAAATTGGTTGTGAATAAAATGTGTTGAAAGATTCTTTTAAATGGTTTTGAATAAGATCAGGAAATGTTGAAAGATAATTGGTTTTAAATCAGGAATCTGTTCTGAATAAGATCAGGAAATCTATTCAAAGATTCTTTAAATGGTTGTGAATAAGATCAGGAAATCTATTCAAAGATTTTTAAATGGTTGTGAATAAGATCAGGAAATCTATTCAAAGATTCTTTTAAATGGTTGTGAATAAGATCAGAAATCTATTTCAAAATTCTTTAAATGGTTGTGAATAAGAAAGAAATCTATTGAAAGATTCTTTTTAATTGGTTGTGAAAGATCAAATCTATTCAAAGATTTTTAAATGGTTGTGAATAAGATCAGGAAATCTATTGAAAGATTCTTTTAAATGAATAAAGATCAGGAAATCTATTCAAAGATTCTTTTAAATGGTTGTGAATAAGATCAGGAAATCTATTCAAAGATTCTTTAAATGGTTGTGAATAAGATGGTAGTGAATAAGATCGGAAATCTATTCAAAGATCAGTGAATAAGATCAGGAAAATTCAAGATTCTTTAAATTGGTTGTGAATAAGATCAGGAAATCTGTTGAAAGATTCTTTTAATTGGTTGAATAAGATCAGGAAATCTATTCAAAGATTCTTTAAATGGTTGTGAATAAGAAATCTATTCAAAGATTCTTTTAAATGGTGAAGTGAATAAGATCTTTAAATGGGAAATCTATTGAAAGATTCTTTAATTGGTGAATAAGATCAGAAATCTATTGAATAAGATCAGGAAATCTATTCAAAGATTCTTTAAATGGTTGTGAATAAGATCAGGAAATCTATTCAAAGATTCTTTAAATGGTGTGAATTGTGAAATCTGTTGAAAGATTCTTTTAATTGGTTGTGAATAAAGATCAGGAAATCTATTTTATGAATAAAAGATTCTTTAAATGGTTGTGAATAAGATCTTTAAAGGAAATCTGTTGAAAGATTCTTTTAATTGGTTGTGAATAAGATTAGGAATTCTTTAAATTCAAATATTCTATTCAAAATGGTAATGAAAATAAGATCTTTTTTAAAGGAAATCTGTTGAAAGATTCTTTTAAATGGTTGTGAATAAGATCAGGAAATCTATTCAAAGATTCTTTTAAATGGTTGTGAATAAGATCAGGAAATCTGTTGAAAGATTCTTTAAATGGTTTTTAATTGGTTGTGAATAAGATCAGGAAATCTATTCAAAGATTCTTTAAATGGTTGTGAATAAGATCAGGAAATCTATTCAAAGATTCTTTAAATGGTTTTAAATGGTTGTGAATAAGATCAGGAAATCTATTCAAAGATTCTTTTAAATGGTTGTGAATAAGATCAGAAATCTGTTGAAAGATTCTTTAAATGGTTGTGAATAAGATCAGGAAATCTGTTGAAAGATTCTTTTAATTGGTTGTGAATAAGATCAGGAAATCTATTCAAAGATTCTTTAAATGGTTGTGAATAAGATCAGGAAATGTATTCAAAGATTCTTTAAATGGTAGTGAATAATATCTGGAAATCTGTTGAAAGATTCTTTAAATGGTAGTGAATAAGATCAGGAAATCTATTCAAAGATTCTTTAAATGGTAGTGAATAAGATCAGGAAATCTGTTGAAAGATTCTTTTAATTGTTTGTGAATAAGATCAGGAAATCTATTCAAAGATTCTTTCTATTCAAAGGTTCTTTAAATGGTTGGTGAATAAGATCAGGAAATCTATTCAAAGATTCTTTAAATGGTTGTGAATAAGATCAGGAAATCTGTTGAAAGATTCTTTATTCAAAGATTCTTTAATTGGTTGTGAATAAGATCAGGAAATTCTGTTGAAAAGATTCTTTTCAAAATTGTTTAAATGAATTAGATCAGGAAATCTATTCAAAGATTCTTTAAATGGTTGTGAATAAGATCAGGAAATCTATTCAAAGATTCTTTAAATGGTTGTGAATAAGATCAGGAAATCTGTTGCAAAATTCTTTTAATTGGTTGTGAATAAGATCAGGAAATCTATTCAAAAGATTCTTTAAATGGTTGTGAATAAGATCAGGAAATATTATTCAAAGATTATTGAAAGATTCTTTTAAATGGTTGTGAATAAGATCAGGAAATCTGTTGAAAATTCTTTTAATTGGTTGTGAATAAGATCAGGAAATCTATTGTGAATAAGATCAGGAAAGATTCTTTAAATGGTTGTGAATAAGATCAGGAAATCTTTATTCAAAGATTCTTTAAATGGTTGTGAATAAGATCAGGAAATCTGTTGAAAAATTCTTTTTAATTGGTTGTGAATAAGATCAGGAAATCTATTCAAAGATTCTTTAAATGGTTGTGAATAAGATCAGGAAATCTATTCAAAGATTCTTTAAAGATTTCCAGATTCATGCCTGATGAAACCCAGAAAATATACCAGCTGAAACATCAAAGATGAGGATAAAAGTCTGAATAATTCTTGGAATATGATTCTGCAAATTAAGATTGAAGACAAATTTAATCTTTGTTGATATTTTACCTCATCTCTTGTCTACTGCATATATTAATGTGATAGAATGTTAAAAGTGTATCGGATTTAAGAAAATCGGAAACTTTAAAACGATTACAGAGCTTAAGCAATAGTATATCAACTAATTGCAGTAAATGTCATTGGGCATGAATTATTTATCTATCAATTACTCTCTCTTCCTCTACCCCCCTCTCTCTACAAATACACAACCCCTACACACAGACACACCAACACACAAACACACATGCTGAACCTGAGCAAGAAGGAAATTCCCAATCAATTTCTGAGGTTTGGTAATTAAATGAATAATAGAAATAAATTCTACATAATGTGTTTCATCCTTTAACAGGACTTCATCAGACTAAAATAATGTTGTTATTCATAGCATTATATATATATATATATATATATATATATATATATATATAATTATAAATATAAAAGTGGACATTGATGTCAACACACAGCAGTGAGAGTCTGTTTCATGCTTAAACACAATCTTCAGTGTTGACTATTTATATACGCTGTTGCTGCTGGGTGTTGTCCACTTTTATATTTTTAATTACATATGCTCTGTTCCTGATAGTAAGCACAGTAACCTATAAATATAGCATATCTTAAAATCATAATTTTGTCACACACACACATATATATATATATATATATATATATAATGGATTCTTCCAGCAAGTTTGATGTATGAGGTTCCAATGACCACATACTAATTATCTGCATGCCTATGACTCTATGATGGGCATGACTTTTAAGGTTGGCTTGAGAATTACACAAAAAACTACAGTACAGGAGAAAGTATTGCATGCAAGTGCAGCAGGAACAGTTTTAGCTGGTTTGTTTCACGCAGTCGAATAATGCTTGCTGCTTGACGATGCTTTATTGCACTTGTGATGATACTCTGATCATCTTATCCAGGGAATGGAAAATATTAATTAAAATATGGATTATAATTAGGTGCAGAGTGAAAGCACTGAAGATATGGGTTCACTAAATTTTAAAATTTCTGACATTTAGACATACAGCTTAGGCAATTTATTCAGTTTCCCTGCACTTGTTTCGGTTCTTATTGCTGTCATTTTTTTTTTAAATATCCCATACTACAACAAGACTTGTAAAGAAAGGTGAAATGTTATAAGTATATGCCCAGATGGGAGACTCAGAAATCAGTGCACTTTCTATACATTTTCACTTGAGTAAATTATTCTCACTTTTAATTAAATCAGTATTTCTTAAGTTGAAAATATAGTCAGACTCATAGTGAGTGACTAATGTGTTGAATTTGTTGTTTTGTAAAAAATCTCATTTGTGTTCATATGATCTTTTATTTAAATTCCTAGATGTTATCTGTCTATCTATTTATCTATCTATCTTAATTTAGAAATAGTGTTGTCATAATGTAAGTATCAGTTTTATATAAATGCACAATCCTCAGCTGTCAACAATGACTTTCAGGTGTTACTGATATTTATTCTCTCCAAGTGAATCGAAGATGTTCTTGCACTTTTGCAGGAGTCTTGTAGTCTTGTCATGCTTGTTTTTATTTTATCAGTTACCCCAGTGCTAATGACTCAGGACATTGTAATAATGAGTGTTTTTTTAGAAAACACACTCTTTTGAGTTCTGGTATTTTTTTCTCTCAATAATATAATATGTAATAACATTTTGGGCTGACGTAGTGCATTGTAGAGGGTGGAGAATAAATACCAGTAACACCAGAAAGTAATTGTCTACAGCCTGATAGTTGTGCATTTATATGTGCATGAAAGTGATAGTTTCATTGCCGACCATCATGATGACACTATTTTAAAATTAATATAATTGCTCTGCCATTAGACACTGAGCTCTAGTTGATGCATGACTTCATGCTGCTCCTTACAAGATAGATTTTTGTTCTGTTTATTTATTTATATATAAATATATATATGTGTGTGTGTATGTGTGTGCACATGTATGTGTGTGTGTGTGCGTGTATGTGTGTGTATGTATTCACATAAATGTAATATAGATTATAAATATGGACCAAAACTGTTGAGAAAATATCCAGCCATTTGGAATTGGTTGTATTTATGATGGCAATGTAAAAAGCATATTCTTCAAGTTCCATACAGAAAGTTTTTTTCTTGCAAAACATCTCATTACCCAAGGCTGCCAGTGCCATTTATAGTCTTGATTTGATTCTCTGTAAAATGCTGTCTGTTTTTGCCAAAAGTGAAATTTGCCTCTGAAGAAGATTTCAGACTAACAATCTGAAGTTATATGAAAGTAATTTCAGTGACACCAATGTCAGGTCATTTTCACTACTGCCGCCTGAGATGTGCAATCTTGACATTAATCTTGACGTTAAACCAAAATCTTTCGCTCCAAGAAAACAGTATAATCCTGTAAACCATTCCACTTAATTCTTAACCTTATGCTTCAGAGATGGTTTTGATTTTAAATATGAATTCATTTTTATATTTGATGTTTTCAAATCATGTGGCATCCATCAGTTTCAAGAGCCCATAGATCTTCAGACCAAAAGCTTCAATTACAGATGGCGGTACAGCATCTGTTATGGCTGTACAGGCCCACATGGGAGTGAGTCTTGATTGCAACCAATGCATGTGAAGACACTCTCCCCAGTCAGTTTGTTGTTTTCTTTCCTTCAAGCATGCTTCAACATGGTGGCAAGCCTCAGTTTCTTCTCTCCTTGTTGCAGCCCTAAATGTAAATTGTATCTCCAGTGTGTGTGATTGTTGGCAACATTTTTCTATCTCTTGATATCCATGCTCATCACCCTCATGTCACTTTTGCAGATGTCATTGAAGTGAAAATAGTCATCGTCATGATCTCTTGCCAGTGGCCAGGACCTTCAGAACCCTCCCCATTAGTAGACTGTTGTTTCTCATGTTTTGCCATTACAGTCAGGTGACACTGAAGTGTCCTTTCCAGGGTGCAAGCCTGGGCAGGATTTTATGAGAGATCGGCAGTTGCCCATGCAATACATCTCCCCTCTCCACACTAGTGATGTTGTTGAAAGGAGTCCAATACAGCTTGGTACCAGTGTCATTGCAAGAGTTGCCAGAATTATGCAGAACATAACATCGAACTGTCTTAGAGACTCTGGCTCTGGATTTATCCTCAGGGTTTACTCCCAAAGACATTCACATGATTGGTTATAGCTGCAAGGTACTGGAGGTTTAAATTCTGAGTTTTCAAATCATATACAGATAATTGCATTTAGTTTGTGAGTAATGTTTTATATAATAAGAGAATCAAAGACAATATTTACAGATGCATCCAAATTAGCATCATTTATATATATATATCCAGTTATTATTTATATTATTTATATTGTTATTCTGAAGGCTATGTCTGATCATTTCTTGTTGGTGTATGTCAGGGTTGCCACTTATGATTTTTGCTTGGTTATGTCAAGTCTTCAACTACAGCAATCAAACATGAGCAGCAGCAGCAGCAGCAGCAATCAAACATGAGCAGCAGCAGCAGCAGCAGCAATCAAACATGAGCAGCAGCAGCAGCAGCAAGCAAAACATAGGACCACCACCAGCAGCAGCAGCCTAATCAGCAGTGAAGGTTAGGTTTAAATGTCTAAGTTTACTCCAATGGGTAAAAGTGTTGATTTGTGAATTTGGTAACATAGTTGTTGTGAGTTCAATCCCTGGGTTGAGCAGTGTGTAACTTGTACTCAGTGGAAATGGATGAGCAATAACTGAACACTGTTGAATAAAAATAAGAACTAGACAATATACCTAGACGTGAGTAGATTAAACAAAGGTTTCAGTTTGGAACTCCCTGTAGGTTACCCAGATTGAAATGCAAACATGATAAAAGCAACAAAGATGAGGAAAATAGTCCAAATATAAATAGTGTAAATAATAATAACTCCTCATCTCAGAAATTCAAACTAAAAAAATATTCATTTATATTTAGATAAAATAGATAGTTTTATAAGTCCAAAATATTCAAATAGGAACTCCCCCCCGACCTCACATTTGACTAGGAAGTTTTAAAGATCAATGGCCACACCTTACAAAAGGCTGTGGCTTTAATATACATATGGAGAAATGTTATCAGATTTGACTCATTGTTGAAATATTTTCATATTTTCTATTAGTACCAGAAAAAGTTTTTGAATGCTGATTTTCCAGATATGACCCCCCCTCTTGATCTGAAACATGACTGATTAATAATTTTCATTTCCTCTTTTCCAAAATTGAACATTCTTCTGTACAAAGTTTAGTGCCTCTCATGATACAAGAAATGTTTGATTCTGTTTAGTGGCATATCAACATCTACATGGATTATTCAATGCCAAAATCTAAATATTGGAACACTATTTTATGACTTCAATTAAATATATTTGGAATGCAATTGTACGCCTTCAACTTCAGATAAAATGCATTTTTAGTCATTCTACTATCAAATTTATTGCCAGTCATTTTGCTCCCAAATTTTATTGTTGCTAATTTTACTATAAATAGGTACTGTTGCTAATTTTTTTAAATATTTTTTTTTTATAAAAATGCATGGCTGGTATTTTTACACTTTCATAGTGTTTTGTTTTTGTCAATATTTGCCCATAGCGAAACCCTAACAGGTGCTACCACCCCAGCTCAAAATAGACCTGGGAACAACAGCAATTAAGAGGTGATTCCACACTCCTCAAAACCTCCTGATCAAAGGCCTTGTTGCCGGATGTAGTTTATCGTCATATGCAGGATCAGATACAAGAAGTGAGTTTGATTCTCTATTTCAGGTCTTGTGCTAAACAAAAGTGAAGTTTACTAAAAGATTAAGCACACACACACACACACACACACACACACACACACACACACACACACACACACACACATATATATTGATTATACAAATACCACCCTAATTAAAAAAGAACATAATTCTTTACATTGAATATAATTTGAGGGATTACTAATAACAATATTACCAATTATAAACCTGCATCAAAAACATTACACCACCAAGCTTTAAGGAATTCATTCTTAAAGAATCTAATGTATGTTTTCCTAAAACAAACAGGATATACATAGAAAACATTCCCAAATCAACATGCGGAAAAACCAACAAACAGAATGTCTACTAGATACACACACCCATATACAAACACACACACTTATGAATGTACATCATCATCTAAATTCCATATAGACAAAGTAGAATTATTATACATATATACACTTACATACATTAGATAATATTTACATTTTTTCAGTTAGTCTAGGAATCCGTTAATTTCTTGGAATTTTGAATGGACTTATTGTCTCTCTTTGAATTTGGAATGTCACAATTTATACTAACATTCAAGTCAAATGCATGTGAAACCTGATTAACCAATGAAAATAAAAGAACACAAAAGTCAAAGAAGAGGGAACAAAAACTTGGAGAGTTGAGTTACTAAAGGGAAATAACTGAATGTGAAAAACATGGCATGGCACGTGGAATTAGAACAATCAAGCCCCATGGACTAAATAAACAGTTCAATTTGAAAATTTCAACGTATATCACCTGAAGAAGGCTGGAGCATACAACAGCCAAAATGTTGTGAATATGGCAATAAAGATGAACACTGAATGATGTAAATGTTACAATACCACATCTCAGAAATATAAACAGATACAAAAGTAAAAATACCAGAATTTCTTTCTTCTTTTTCTATATATGTCATTCTCTGATGAAGCTTTAATAAAAGTGAAACATATTATTGATAAACATTTCTTTTGTTCTTTATCTTATACATATATATATATATATATATATATATATATATATATATATATATATGTATATGTATATATACATGTCATTTATCCTTGATTTTGTTTTGGACCCAGAGAACTATCACAAATCAAATGGTCTCAAATTTATTTTTTTAATTTATATCTTTTTATAATTTCATTTTAACTTCATACTCTAAAATATTGACAAATGAATTTTTCTGAAAGTATTCATAAGTACGTTACAGAAAGAAAAGAATCAACATGGCTAACACTTGAGGAAAGTGGTTAGAGATGAAAAAGAAATGCTGGCCTGATAATGCCAAAAGTAAATAATAATAGCAGGACTTCTAATATCAGAACTCAGGTTTCTAGATTTCTAGATGAACATCAAAAGTAGTGTTGAAAAATCTCAAACAATTGTAATTCTGTTTTTTAAAGAATCCCTTTTTGGTCCAACTCCATAACTTTAAATCTTGACTTTGAATTCATCTTTCTGTTCATTCATTAATGAGATTATTAATAAAAAAAAAAAAAGACAGACTGAAAAACCCTGCCCAAGGTAAAAAAGAGATTCTAATGGCATGGATGTGTGGGTGTGTGTTACTTGCCTAGACAAGAAATAAAGAATGAAGGACTGTGAGAAAATGTTTGATGCCACCACTTGACACTGCTTATATAAATGTGTGTGAGAGAGAGAGAGAGAGAGAGAGAGAGAGAGAGAGGCAGAGAGAGATTCATACAATTTTTATGCATAGACATATATATAAACAGATTAAAAATTAAAAAAATGGTTGTAACTTTTGCTTTGAACTATCCTACTGTGCCTTTATGCAGAATAATTCATTGGATATATCATGATTTTGAAGAAAATTATCAAATAACCCTGACTTGACAAATAGAAAAAAAAATGACCATAAAATTAAGTTTTACACACATTTCATAATTTTTTTTTTACTCAGGTGTCAAATTTCCACAATAAATATTGGGGATACTTATATTTAGGACAGATTTTAGTTAAATGCTAAAATTGTTCTTATGCCTTATACACAAAGTTTTATTAAACATTATAATGAACCAGAACAAGCCTATTGCTAAGATGTTTTAAATGGAAGAGTGGTCTTTGAGTTGGCTGAATGTGCTGTGAGTTAGAATTAGCACATTAAATTCTGTTCAATTCCTTTTAACAAAGGAGGGGGATCATGATTTATATATATATATATATATATATATATATATATATGGGGGATTCATGCTCAGCTCAAGTAACTCAACTGTCTAGTTGTTTTCAGACCAACAGTGTTCACCGGAACAGAATTTTCATTCCTTCTTGACTTGTAATAGTTTGTAACTCAAGTTGACAAATTTTGGTCAAAACTATTAAGAATAAAAACGTCCTGAATGGGGTTAAATCACTATTCTTCAATGACTATAAATTTGTTTCAACTTCATATCTTCAAATGATGACTTAAATTTACTGTTTCTAATCATAACAATGTTACTAGGATGAAAAGAAAGAAAAGATAATGAACCAAAATTGTTGAGGCTAATTTGGGTAAATTCAATTCAGCCTGATAAACCTAATAAGCAAACTTTTATTTATTGTTCTGATATGAGTAAGGCTACAAATTTTAAGCCCACACTATTAAAAATAATCTCAAAATTTTCGAATGGTCAAATGTTATAGCTTAGTTGCAATTTCACAACTTAAAATCTTGACTGAAATAATGTAATGAGGCTAACTTAGGCTATGTGAATTAAATACAACTTGGAAAAATAAACAGACTGTAACACAAAACTTGAACAGTAAATATCCTTTACTAAACGGCTATAAATGAAAACGTTTTTATTCTTGAATTTAGTCAAATCAGTGATGGGTTTTATGTGAATAAGTATTATATAATGCTTTTATCATTATTGCTTCTAATGAAAAAAACAAACTACATTTCATGGATAACAAATAACAACGTCATTAGTAAAAAAGTGAAAATATTATCAATTTCATTTCAAGATACATTCTTTCCAGTACAAATTCCTTAATCTATTTGATTAGAAATCCTTAATAAATGCACATTTGTGTAGTAGCAATGACTTTATAAGTCAAGTGATGCCATTTTAGAGTTACTTCATAAACTGGGTTTACAAAAGAATGTCATCATTCTTAAGATTCCCAATGGCTTAAAAACAGTTCTACTTATGATCAGTATAGTATCTGTGCATTCTAACTAGGATCAAAGTATCATCTGTTGGTCTTCTGTTTATGATCAGTGTCATACAACAGTTTTCAAAATGTTACAGATAAAAACATAGAGGAATACAGACAACATAGAAATTGATTATGGTTTTGGTTTTGTAGAGACTTAGAAAAGGTTTCTTATTTTAGTCACAGACTTGCTGATAGCTGATGAAGCTAATACAAGACACCTGTGGTAGTGTTTGTGGCAGAAAGTTTGAAAAATGGGATGTATTTGTAAGAAAGCTTAGTTTTTGTAAGGATCTATCGCTTCTTTTTGATTCAGTGATGGAAGACAACCTGGAAGAATCATCATTTTGTATTAACAATTTTCCTTTTGCTCACTGATGA
Organism: Acanthosepion pharaonis; assembly: GCA_903632075.3. Lineage (NCBI taxonomy): Eukaryota > Metazoa > Mollusca > Cephalopoda > Sepiida > Sepiidae > Acanthosepion > Acanthosepion pharaonis. The sequence goes on from CAHIKZ030000179.1 coordinate 1,471,365, forward strand.
TGGTGGATGTGCCTGTAATGGGTGAAAATCTTCTTTAAGCAGTTCTTCAACCACTTCTGTGACATATCTCTGACTTTCTGACAGCCAGACACTAGCATATATGATTTCATTATAGCAGTGAAGGTTTTGTGAAGAACCATCCACACATTTTGAAGGTCCAAATACAGAGACCTGGTGCACTACATGCCACAAGGTTCCCAAACAACCCTCCTCAGATTTTGAATTCAGAGTTGTCCTTCTCCTAGACCAGTTGCCATCCAAGGCTATAGAACCAAGTCTGTCTTGCTAATTACCCATAGATGGAGGGAGAAAAAGAGGATTCATACCTTTCCCAAGGGTATTAGTACGTGAGTGAATGTAATAGATTCAATTGTAATTTGAAGTTGGCCCTCCAATTCCTCAATCTGACCTGCTATCTATTACTCCATTGTGTTTCCTCATTATATATATATATATATATATATATATATATATATATGTGTGTGTGTGTGTGTGTATGTGTACACAACACAAGTATAAATACACACTTACAAATTACAAAGTAAAAATATTTAGCTTTTAAAGTAGATTAAATTCATGTTGAATGAGAAAGAGAGAATTAAAGTTCAAGCCAATTTAAACTTCCTATCAACTTAAAATATCAGTGGCTTGTGTGACTAGGTTACACTTGAAAGAATTGGTTTGTATTGACCGAGTTTAGCCAAATTGAATAAAAAGCCTAGCGTTGCACAAATTGAACACTTATGATTGCAGTATGCTTTCTCTTGCACTATTTATGGAAGGTCAGCAGTGGCAAAAATAATTGATTTCTGATTTCAACTTCAGTGACTGCTTGAGGTGTGCTTAGGAGTGATTTCAAATGGTCTCCGAATTTAAAGGGTCAGTAACTGTGGTGAAAATATCTGAGGTATAAACATATTTGAAAGCTGTTGGGAATAGTTTGGATTGAATGATGTCAAGTGGCAAATGAGTTGAAAGTTTAGTGGAGGGAAAATTTGATTTGCAGCCTGATAAGTGGATACAGCGGATAGGTCAGAGATAAATTTAAAAAGGAAGAGCTAGACTCAATGATAACAGAACTGAGATGAAAAGAGAGAAAAGATAATTTCAGCTTTGAAAGAAAGTGAATCTCATATCAGAAATATTTTCTTTTCTTTATATAATCAACAAAAAATGAAAATGGAGACCATCTTTATTCTTCTATGCACACACACACACACACACACACACACACACACATGAGTATTCTCAGATACAGTGTATCTGTAGAGACAAAATGAATAATTGCCTAGAAAAGATTTTACTCTTGTCTCATTATATATATATATATATATATATATATATATATATATATATACCCAAGATCCTAATGTACAGTCAGTTAGATCAGGGCTACAGGAATGTAGGAAGCCCATGGCTAAGATACAAAGACAAGCTGAAAAGCAACTTGTCAGCAGTCAATATACCACATAACACCCTTGAGCGCTTAGCCTTGGAGTGGGTAGAATGGAGATCAACGTGTTTTAGTGGACCCAGCAGTTTTCAATCTACTTGTCTGAATCATCTTCAAGAAGTAAGAGCAAGAACTAAAAGGTCAGCCAATCTAACAGTGATCTCATCTCACAATCTTCACTCTTGCTCCATATGTCGCCTCCTTTGTAAATCACTTGCAGGTCTTAAATGCCATTTAAGATTATTGCACAAAATTTCATAACTGAATCAACTAAGCTGTCAGATCCTCATATGTTGAAACCGATGGGAGAGTCCATTATTATATATATATATATATATATATATATATATATATATTAAGACATGTCTCATTAAATAATTTAGACAAGTTTTGTTTACTTATTTTTAATAGGATCCTTTCATAATTATGGACAAGTTTCTTAGTATCCTTATTAAAGGAAAAAAGAAAATTACCATGTTGATGCATATTCATTTTATTCTGAGCGCTTTCAACATTAGCACAATGTCATCATCAGTGTCTTGTTCTTAATTGTTATTCATGTTACTACTATGTTTGTTTATTTATCTTTATTTATTTATATATTTTTTTAAAAAATGATCTCTCTTATTCAGCATACTTCCTTGTTGCTAATTCTGTCGCACCAGTCCATGAGTTTCAAAGAATGATGGTCCTCCCAAAGACCTACAGGCTTTATTTACTTGAGACCATTTTTAACCATTGATTATAGAAAATGGTTGTCTACAGCTGACAGTCTAGATATTTCTGAACAAATTTGGTGCCCTGCATGACATCCATATGAAAATCTTGATCAGATGAACAAATTTGTTTTTAGCTTAATCTTTTGATTTCAGAGCAATTTGCTGTGTTGCATTATTTTATATTGTTTTATAAATGTTTTATATTGTTTTATAAATGCTTATGTTTATATGCTAACTTTCAAATTTCAATGTTTTTAAAAAATTTAAAATGGAAAAATTTAATTTTTTTCAATTTTTACATTTGAAATTTAGCATATATAAAGTGTTTATAAGTAAACCAGAAAATATCCAACAGGTGCTATAAGTTCCATGAATGTGTGTGTGTGTGTGTGTGTGTGTGAGAGAGAGAGAGAGAGAGAGAGAGAGAGAGAGAGAGAGACATAATAATTGATGAGGTTTGTGGTTTTAATGATATTTCTAATTTAGTTTTTATGTAGCTTCAGTATAAACACCTAAACTATAAAAAAGAAAAAGAAACCTGCCACCTACTGAAGTTTGAAAGCCAAGTGATTTGCTAATTAAAACTTTACCATTCTCTTTGGGATTATGTCAGAATAATAGAATAGACAACTATACTGGAATAAATGGAATGTGGAAGAAATGGCAGATGGAAATTTGTTGAAAACAGAAACCATGTTTTGGTAAAAATATTTGAGTGTTCAGAACTTCGATATAAACAAAATAGCATATACGCAGGTTTTTATGTTGGATTTATTTAGTAGGAAATATATAGTAAAGATTTAGTTTAGCAAATCTTGAGGGTAAAAGAAATGACCTTGAGTTATATAAATTCATCTTATTACAAGATGCACTTAGCTTTGTACTTTGTCATAAATTGAGAGACACATTGGGAAGTGAGAGACATTATTCTACAGACTAAGAAGTTGGCATTATTGTGCTATCTGTGTGACCACATAAAATATTGAAGAACATAAGAGACATCTCCTTTCATCAGTAGACAATCTTTTAACAAAGTTGAAGAATTCATTGTCAGAATGTCCACTTTTCACCTGCAAAAATTGTCACAGCTGCTAAATGAAGAGATAATGAGAGACAAAATCTATTCATTTCCTTTACATTTACATTGTCCCGCAGCTGTGCATATTTGTCATGGCATTTTTTGTCATATTTCTCCAAAGCACACGGTAGAATTCCATATTCTTTTACCTTTGTTTGGGAGGAGACACCTGTGAAGAAATTTATAGTGATCAGCAGATAAAATCATCTATTTAATGTTGACATGAGCAGCTTTCATATCAGGTGTCCTAATTCCAACACAGAAACTTTGGCCAAAATGTTGAAAATGCCAAAGAGGTTGTGAAAATATGTTAAAAAGATGTTCAATTGGCAGGAAAATCTTTCTTTGGAATTCTCTTTTGGTAAGGGTTATTCTTCCCCAAAAGGTTGAGGGCAAAGAAATATAAATCCCGTAAATTACTATTAATACAATAACCCAGTAACCTGAAGTTTAGAAAAATCCCTGGGAAATGAATAAACCAGCCACTTACAAAGAAGAAGAATTTTTATGTTTGTAAATAACAGTAAAACTGGTACTAGTTTCCTTGAAAACTGTGGTGATTGATTCTCTTTAATTCCAGCTATTAGGCTGATAGATAGCCTGATGGAGTGAATGAAACTTTAAAGATTCAGTCTATTAACTTGGCCCTAATTCCTACTATTAGACTTGTTATAAAATAAAATAAAACATATCTTGGCTGATTTGCAGGCAAATAAACTAACATACTTAAGAGCAAGAGCCGGATGTGAACGGGACAAGGCCCCGTCACAAAATGACCATTATCGTCGTCTACGCATAAGCCTGACGCACAAGTTCTGGTCAAAAAATAAAATAATATTTTAAAGTGTTTCTATTTTTCGACCAATAAAAATGCTTCCCTCCAAATTATACTCGCGTTGTTTTTCGAGCCTGCTAAGTCATAAAAAACGCCATAAAAGGGGTCACACAGGGAAGTACAGCGGCAGTCAACAGGAGGCCAGGGAAGAGACCTGTCACGGTCAGTCAGCAGCAGTCAGCAGGAGGAGCGCCACACCAACCAGCGTGAACTACTATGAGAGATGATCAATCCAGACTGGGAGCCGGCTTATGAGCTATACCACAAGGTAGCTGTCCCAAACCCACACGTTCCTATTGAAATAAATCACATAAATCTATTTCTGCTGTTGTATTACCTTCTTGCAACCATACGCTTGTCTATAACAGACTGATACAGTGAAAGGACCTTTAAAGTATGAGGCGATTATTTTGGCCTTAATTCATATTATTAGGCTGAAGTTACCTCCCCTTAAGATCTAGGAGGTATAAAAAGCACCCTTTTTTACCCATCAGTAGACAAGTAGTCAGTGTAAAGTGCAATAAAGGTTTGATATAAGTTTATTCATTGGTTCTGTTTTTACTACAATTTATTGCATTTACAATGGAACTTTCTATGCGGCCAAAATGATTTACTTATGACTCAGAAAGTGAAGCAGCAGAATAATAATCAGCTGGACACACTGACATGAAACTTTTACAAACTTCGTTGAAACTCTACTCCTTGAGAACCCGAATTGGCTTATTAAAAAGCGCACTCTTCTTGACTATGTGTCTCATTCAATCAAAGATATCATTGTAGACTGTAAAACTTATGAAGAAGCAATAGAAAGATTACACGCAACCTATGTGAAACCCAGAATTGAACTATTTGCCCAACATATACTTGCTACCCGGTGACAGGAATCTGACAAAACATTGGATCATTTCCTAAAGACCCTTTGGACATTAAACAGGGACTGCAATTTCTGTCCATTGACCAAAAAAAAAAAACAGGATGGTTATCAATTACTTTCAGACAATTAACCGGTTCACTCTTCTTGACGCTTTTCCGTTGCCATGTATAAATGAAATGCTATGTGAAATAGCTAAAGATAGTATTTTCAGCACGTTAGATTAGAAAAGTGCTTATTATCAGGTAGCCATTAAGCCAAAAGACAGACCCTACAGTGCATATGAAGCAGTTGGCTGGCTGTACCATTTCCGAAGGTTATCTTTTGGGGTAACTAATGGAATAGCCAGTTTTCCAAAAAATAATTGACAAAATCATAATAGATGAAAAACTGGAAAGTACTTTTGCTTATATAGATAATGTATGTGGCCACAATCAGAAGGACAACGATGGTTCATGGATGCTGTATGCAAACATAACCTTACACTAAATAATGACAAATCCTCATTTGGGCAACATAAAATCAATCTTTTGGGCTAAACAATAAGCAATGGGTCAATGGTGCCGGATCCAGAGCGATTAAAACCTTTGCTCAGATTGCCAAACCCCGATAACATGTGTGCTATAATGAACTATGGGCATGTTTGCCCACTATTCCCAATGAATTGCCTCTTTCTCAGAGAACATACGTCTATTAATACAAGTAAGATCTTTTCCCCAGCAATAGAAACGTTCAAAAAACTCAAGCAAGAAATCCGTAATCACAACTATGGATCCTTCTGTCCCACTGGTAGTTGAAACTGATGCATCACATTGTGCAACTGTCACTTTATTAAGTTCAGCTGACCGCCCTCTAGCCTTCTTTTCAAGGACTCTCTCTCAATCTGAACGACAGCATACGGTGATTGAAAAATATGCCATAGTTGAGGCGTTAAGAAAGTGGAGACACTATTTAATCGGACGTTACTTCAGATTAGTTACAGATCAAAAATCTGTTTTGTTCATGTTCAACTCAAAGGCTACCAGTAAAAAAAAAAATGAAAAAATAGCAAGGTGGAGAAATGAACCATCTTATTTCTCGTTTGATATTGCTTACTAGCCCAGCAAGGAGAATCTGACAGCAGACACCCTGTCAAGAATGTGCAGTATAACTCCAAGTCCAAAAGAACTCCAGACACTACACGAGAAACTGTGCCATCCAAGCATAACATGGATGGTTTACATGGTAAGGAGTAGGAATTTGCCTTATTCAGTGAGGAACATTAGGAAAGTTACAAATTCCTGCCGAACGTGTACTGAGATAAAACCTAAATTTTACAGACCTATGCCTGAGGTCCTAATAATAGCAACGCAGCCATTTGAAAGACTCAATCTGGACTTTAAAGACCCTTTACCATCCAAAACATGAAATCGATACATGCTAACTTTTGTAGACGATTGAAAAGACCTTTAAATTTCAAGCTCTTAAATTGGCCTTAATTCTTAATATTAGGCTGATGGAAGAAAAAGATCCTTAAAGTTTTAGGCTATCAACATGGCTTAATTCCTACTATTTGGCATATAGAATGAAATGACCTTTAATCTTTCAGGCCATTATCTTGGCTTTAATTCCTACTAATAGGCTGAGAGAGTGAAAGGAGCTTAAATGTTTCCAGTAATTAACTTTGCCATAATTCCTACTATTATGCTGGTAGAGTGAAAATATTGTTTTTAGTGTTTTAACTTGGCTTGAATTTGGCTAAGAAATTGAAAGGCTACTAATTTGTTTCAGGCTACTAAATTGGTCTTAATTCCTACTATTAATCTGATAGAGTGAAAGGACATTTATAATTTCAGTTTATTAATTTGGCTGTAATTCCTACTATTAAGGTGATAGTGTGAAAATTCCTTTACATTTTCCAGCTATTATCTTGGCCTTAATTCTTGCTATTAGGCTGACAGAGTGAAAGCCATTTAATGTTTCAGGTTCTTAAATTGGCCTTAATTCCTATTCTTAGGCTGATAGATTGAAAATACCTTTAATTTAACTTGGCCTCAATTATTACTATTAGGCTGATAGTGCGAAAAAGACCTTTAAAGTTTCAAGCTATTATCTTGGCCGTAATTCCTACTAATAGGTTTTTAGAGTGAAAAGATCTTGAAAGTTTCATGTCATTAACTTGGCCATAATTTCTACTATTAGCTATTAGGCAGATAGAATGAAAAACTATTGGCATTTATTCCTACTATTATACTGATAGAGTCAAAGGACCTTTAACTTTTCATGGTATTAACTTTGGCCTTAACTCCTACTATTTCACTTACAGTATGGAAGAACCATTAGGCTGATAAAGTGAAAAGACCTTCAAATTTTCTCGCTAATTACTTGACCATAATTCCTACTATTAGGTTGATAGAATGAAAAGAATATCAATGCTTGAGGCTATTAACTTGGCCTTATTTCTTACTATTAGGCTGATAGAGTGAAAGACATTGAAAATTTCAGGTTATTATCTTGAACATAATTCCTACTATTAGAATGAAAATACTGATAGAATGAAAATACCTTTAATGTTTCAGACTATTATCTTGGCCTTAATTCTTACTATTAAATGGATAGAGTGGAAGGACCTTTAAATTTTCAGGTTATTATTTTTCACATCTTTCCATCATAGGGAGAATTATTCCTGTCACTGGATTTAGGCTTTTATTGAGTTTACATATATCACATTGTAGTTGTGGATTTGCAAAATATTATACTGGGTGCTTATTTGCTGCACTGGTATAATTTTCTACTAAATTGACACAGACTTTGCCTGGTGTAACCTTAGACTCACATTTGGTGGACAGGTCATAGGTTTGGTATTGTTCTATCATGTCACACTATGGCTTATTTCTGTTTCAGATAAATATTTTAGCATCCTTTGGAGCCAGTATTAAAACTTTTTAAAGAACAGAATTGGAATTCAAAGCATTGAAACATTTAACAAGTTTCATCTGAGTTTGGAAAAGTGCTTCTGCAAAAATCATAATATTCACGATTCATGACTCACAACTTTTTTTCTTTTGGTTCCAAATCAAAGTGAGTCTGGTGCAATGATGTGGTTGCCAGACCCTCAAGGCTGTCAAAGGTCTTTGATGTTGAAGCATTCTCTATCAAATAAACTGGAAAGTATTTCAAAGACTGCAGGGATTGAAACAATGGACATTTACGGACAAAAGAAGAACCAATTTGCAAGAAGCACAAAGACGGAATAACCATCAAAAGATATGTCTTTATTTATGTTTGATTTATCCAGATGTTCCAAAAGTCTGGACTGTCTTGAAATTCATACATGCATATATATATATATATATATATATATATATATATATATATATATATATATATATATAAATATGTATATATATATTATAAAATGGTCTAAGTCTGACAATTATTTTGATATATCTTTTGTTTATACGTCATTTTTATAGATATAATTATTTAAGTAAATGCTCAGTTTATAATAGACAGTATTAACCACATTTATTGCCCTTAATGCCCGAGAAATTTCATAGAAAATATGTGTCCTCTGACAGGAATTGAACCTGTATCCTACACGGAACCATCATATAGCCTGACGTGCTATACCATTTAGCTACAGAGGAAGTGTCTGGATAGTAAAGTCAAGTTACTTATTGTTTTTAAACAACAAATTTTACATGATTACACTCGAAAGCTCACATCTGCTCAAAGCATATCTTAATGTAAACCAACAGTAAATTTCCTTTGCTTTATGACATTTCTGTGTAGGATAGAGGGTTGATTCCTGTTGGAGAACACATATTTTTCATGAAATTTCTTGGACATTAACGCTGGTAAATGTAGTTAATACTATTTATTACAAACAGAGGATTTACTTAAATATTTGTATCTATAAAAATTACATATAAACAGAAAATATATTAAAATAATTGTTGAACTTAGTCTATTTCATAATATATGATGTCATTTGTTTCGGCTAAGATATGCTTTAAGCAGATATGAGCATTTGAAAGAAATCATGGGAAATTTGTTGTTTAAAAACAGTAATTTGACTTTGCTAACCAGACACTTCCTCTGTAGCTACATGGTATAGCATATCAGGCTATATGATGGTTCTGTGTAGGATACAGGTTTGATTCCTGTCGGAGGACATATTTTCTATGAAATTTCTCAGATATTAAGACCAATAAATGTGGTTAATACTGCTAAATATAAACAGAACATTTACTTAAATATTTGTATCTATAAAAATAACGTATAAACAGAAAATTTATATATGTGTGTGTGTGTGTGCATGTGTGTATGTGTGTGTGTGTGTGTGTGTTAGATGAATATAAGTTCTGTGATGCATGACTATTTACAACCAAACTCTTAATAGTTTTGGTAACATAATAAAATGAAAAGTACAAACCTTATTACTAATTTAATCAGTAAAAAATGCTTTCAATAAAATGTGACATAAAATATTTGAGATGAAACTTAATACTTGTAGAAAATTAATAATAATGGTTGACAATTCTTCATGTAAAAAAAAATGACAAATATTAGAATAAAAATAATTCTGCCGTTACTAATTCTACAAGAGTGAAGACATGAAAAATAAGGCAATGCAAGAAGTCATTGAATATAGTAATGAGTTATAGGTTAGATTTAATCTTGTGCAAATTTATCCAGTTTTTGTAGCTTAATGGTGAAAACAGAAGAATGTTTACCATAAGTGTTGATTGTATGGAGTCTACAGGTTTGGATAAAATCCTGATGGTGTTTCTTAAGAACTTTAACCCAGACTTATCTCCAATCTTAGAAAATTTGTTTAGCTGCTGCCTGAAAGAGAAATATTTCCAAAGTCTGTGGTTGGTATTGACTGTCTACTTTGGTAGATAGGGGAGAGGGAGTGCTCATGCCTATCTCATTATTGACCAATCAATCACCTAAGTATCATCAGCAAAACTCTTTGATACTATGATCAACAAGAAGGTTTCTGATCACTTCAACAGGAACAACCTCTTGAACAATAAGCAGTATGGATTTTGCATTTCTAGGTCCACTGCTGATATCCTAACTGTTTTTACATGCAGAATCATTGAGGCTCTCGGTAATAACTTTGTCATGAGAGCAATTACCTTAGATATCTCAAAGACATTTGACATGGTATGGCATAGGAGGTTGCTCGACAAACTCTCTAGCAATGAAATCTCTGAAAGAGTCCTCACAATCATCTCTTAGGTAGGTTCTTGAAGTTCATTGTCAATGGTCAGGCATCTCAAGCCTTCAGATCAATGCAGGCATCCTACAAGATCACTACTCAGCCCTATCTTTTCTGCTTTATATAAATAATCCACCTTAGAACATTCTCAGGTCATTAGTAAATATCTATGCAGATGATACAATTGTCTATGGAAGCGCCTCCAAAAATATAAATGACCAGAGCCTGGAAATCAATCTCTCAATTGACCTAGATCTGAAAGTTCAAGGCAGGAGAACTGGCTTCTAACCTTCAATACAAAAACTAAGCTAGTAAATTTCCATCATTATCAAGCAAACCCTAAATTCTTAATTGTCATGACGAATGATTGCACTCTCAGTAAAATTTCTAACATTGAGCATTGAGTGGGACTCAAATTTCACCCAGATCTCAAGTGGTACTCATATATATGATCCATCACAAAAGATGCTGGAAAGATGGTCAGATTCTTAAACCACCCTAGAAAGTACCTGACTCCATCTTATTTGTAGGCTATCAGTTATTTTCTACGATTGGAAATTGGCTTATAATTCATAAAATTGGTTTGCAATTTTCAATACCTCCAAAACCAAACTAGAAACATTACATCATCACTGAACAGACACTGAATTCTCACATCTCTCAAAGAAGCTCCTTGCTTTGAGTATCTGTTAGAACTCGACTTTACATCAGATCTCAAATGGAACATGTATATACAATCCATTGCTAAAGATGCTGAAAAGATTGTCAGTTTCTTATATCAATGCTGAAAGCACAAAAATTCTTCTGCTGTTCTTTATCTTTACAAGAGACTCAAAATGGCGTATTACTGCCTTATCCTCAAGAGAATTCATATCTATGCTGTCCAAGCCTCAATAGAATCAAGAGCATTTACATAGCCTTGTAGGTAATCTATTATTTTCCATTCTACAACCTCTTTCCCCACAGATGCAACATTGCAAGCCTCTTGCTACTCAGTCATTATTTGCATGGAAAATATTCTGATGAACTACATTTCCTAGTTTCTCTATTTCAAACCTTTACAGTTAAGATTTGCCAAGCCATATACACAGAGTGGAGGAACCTTCCTCATTCCTTTCATATTCCATTGGTAAGAAGGAAGTCATATTTGGACAATTTCTTCCCAAGAATCAAGAGCCAAGAGTCAAGATCCAAGAGCCAAGAGCCACTGCTTTATGGAAAAAAAAAACTCCCAAGAGGATCCTTTCCCATCTATTACAATTTTAACCTTTTTAAGTCTATGGTCATCTGTTATATACCTCAAAATCTACAATTCTTATGTTCAAAAAAATTCTAACTAATTTCTTTTTTTCTGCGATAGAATATGGCCATAGATATGCATGTTGACCATGTTTCTCATTTTTTCACTATAGAGGATGGTTTATAAATATAGAATCAAAATATAGTATCTTTGTAAAAATGTTACATACACAATATATATATATATATATATATATATATATATTAATCATTTCTTCCCAAGTAATGCAATAAAGCCACTAAGATGCAAGGGGGGTTGCTGAGTGTGAAAGAATATGAAAAAAAGAAAAACCTTATTGAAGAGACAGAACAATAAAAGACCCCGAATTAATAAGACAGAAGATAACGATTGATATTAGATTTCAATTTTTGAAGATCAAAATTTACTGGAAAGCAAGAAGCCCAATGAGAATTCTACAATCGTATATGTATTTGGTTTCACATTGCATTTTATATATATGGATTCTTAGTAGGTTAAGTCAATTTTAGATATGCCTAGATATATTATATATATTATAATTTTAATTTAGCCTTATAAGTTAATATCTAGTGACAAGTGCTAAAACTATTCTGTTATATAATGACAGTTGTAAATGGGTATGTTTCTTATCGTTGCTACCATATTACCAAAAGACACAAGCATTACTGTCTGGATAACATCTTGGAATAGCAAGGTTATTTATGCTAAGTATCTAAAGTTCGTATTCAATTCTAACTATTAATCTTTTGCTTTTACTGCTTGTTTAATTGAAATTGTACAATGAAAATTGGTTGAATATAGCTTGGAAAATTTCATCCAACTAATTTAACTGAAATTATGACAGTCAGAAAAGTCAGTATTGAAAGCATTCTTGGACATGTCTGGAATGTGGGGACATGATATCATGATAACCCAGACAAATCTAACTTCTATTGTCATTTGAGGAAATCAATTCCAAAATTGGAATCTTTGAGTATTTTTATATTCTTTGGTCTTGAAATGATAACTGGGCCAAAATAGTCGATGCTCTTTACTAAAAAAGGAAACAAATATAAAACTGACATTTAATATTTGTTTTTTAAGATATTGAAAAGAAAAGAAATTTATTATTAAAGATGAGAAATGACTTATTCAAATTGTAGGCAAAAAGTTATGATCAAGTGAACAGTTTTCTTTTAAAAGTCATTTTTATTTTTATTTTCAAAAGAGAAAAGTTTTCGATAATGAAATCTGTAAAAAATGTTATAGATCATAAATATCTTAATTTACTTATTTTAAACAACTTTTATTTCAGAAAAAATATTTTAGTTTCATTTTAATTGTATTGCTTTATGAGACAGATTTATGATATGAGGTAAATTGTAAATAATGTTTATTGTGTATTTTTTAGTGAAAATTTTTAAGTTTGTATTAAAATGATGTTTTTCTTTTATGTACCATGTAACTTTAGAATGTTGGTGATCATGGCTCTCCACAATTTCCTGTGCTTTTTAGCTCTTAGTAAAGTTTGTCTTTTTGCTATCTCTCCTAAACCCTGTTCTGCCAACCATTTACAGAATCTTGTTAGATAGGTTAAACTCTGCTTTCTTCTGTGTCTTTATCAAACTTTCCAAGTTCTCTTTCTTTATTATGTAATTTCAGTTGTCTTTGTCTGATGCTAAATATAACTGTCCTTTTTGTTTCCATTTTCTCTTAAACTTTGTCATTGCTTACATATCCAGTCTGTTCTCAGCATCCTTCTGTAGAACCACATTTCTGTTGCCTCAAATCTGTTCTTTATCTGTAAGGAGATTTTCCAGCATTCACACACACACAATAACAATGACAAAAATAACAATAAATCTATTTTACTGCAACTAAACTTTATAAAGATGAAATGCTAATGAAGATACAGATCATCGAATGATAGCAAAAGACTCATCATTCTAATTACAGGTGTGAGTCGTGTTCTGGCTGAAGAAGTTATTAGTATTTTTGAAGAATTCAACAGTTTATGAACTTGACGCATAACACAAACTTTCAAAAACCTTATGTCATCAAATAAAACCTTTTGTTTCATAGAGTTCTGATAATATTTTGATAATATAATTAATTAAATATTTAATTGGAATTTTTTTCATGCATAAAATGTTTATTTAATAAAATAGCAAACTTGTTGGGATGTATTGTTGAAATATCAGTTTTTCAACAAAATGTTGCAAAATTGAAATTTTTAATGCTTTTTAGATGACAATTTTTGATTACATTTGTTCAAAAGTGGGTAAAAACAAGGAATCTAAGATTTGACTTCAGTTCTTATTTCATTAAACTCCATCTTGTCTTATGATTTGAAAAAAAGTGTCAAATCACCTTTCCCTGATGCATCATCATGTGTGAAGGTATGCAACATTTTTATCATGGGAGAATTTCAAATTTATTGCTTTTTCTTTTATAGCTTGCCAATCACTAAACCACTATGCCATTGATGCTTTATCTCCTTTTGTAACTGTTCAATAATCTACTTTTTAATATTTATCAGCTTATATGACAAAACTAGTCTATTATAAAATTTTACTTAAATAAACTTTAACTATATTTGACATTTTAATTTTTTTAAAACAAATATTTAGGAACTTAAAGAAACTAAGTCCCCATGTATCAGTTTTGCATACATTAGCATAAAAACACAAGTTAAGGAACTAAACCTAAAAATCATCTAATTTATTAGAATTTCTGAAGTAATATCAATGTGTACTTTAGTCTTGTACAAAATCAAAAGTATGGGGCACCTAGTGAGGATCAAACTAGTTAAAATAGTAATGGTTGCTAAGATATTCTTGCTAACTACTTTTTGTTTTTATTTTTATGTCCTTTCAAAATGTGGGTGGTCATGGCTCTCCACAACATCATGTCTTTTGTTATTCAAAGTAACTCTTGCTCCTTTATCACATAACTTTGTCTTTGTGATCCTTGTCTTGTCTCTCAAATCTTTCAACTTGGCTACTTACTGTTTTCCCAATATGCCTTGTGGATGTTAAATATTCATAGTTGTCCTCAAAATTGTTAGCAGCAGTTTCTTTTTCATTCGTATCCTTCTCTAAACCTTCTCATATAGTCTCTGTTTGTGATATTCTCAGCATTTATGATTAGGACCTCATTTCTTTTGCTTCAAGTCGCTTCTTCATCTGTAAAAGGGGATTGTCCAGTATTCACTGCCGTAGATTAATAATGGTTGGCCACTTGTATCTGTGGATGCCCTGTCTACTAAGGTAGCTAGCCAATCCCTGTTGCAGACATCTGCTAAGGCACATTTGTGTTTGTTCAACAATGACAGTGCCTACCAGTGCCTTTATACTGCAACTATACTGAGTGGACTTTAGTTATAGTTTCTGGGAGAGAGCACATTATCTAACAGGATCAACATTTTGAACAAGGCCAGTACAATCATACTTTCGGTCATGATGACTTGTAACTTTGTGCTAGTACAACCATCAATGTCTCCCAGAGAATTCCATCTACCCAATTTCACCCACAAGGCTTGGATCAATGCATAATATGGTTTTTAGGCACATTCTAAAGGTGTTATATATGGAGATCACCTAGAACCCTGGTCTCATGGTCAGAAAGCAAACATTCTAACCACTCGGCCATGTGCCCATATAGAGATTAGATATCAGTACGACACTATTTTCTTTGTTTCTAAGGACATTTTCTAATCTCTTAATATTTTGACCAATTTCAGAAAGACATTTTTTTGCCATTCTTTTGTAGTTTTAGATTTCTATGTCACATATTCTTTCATCTGTTACAATTTTGTCCAGACTTTTAGATATTTAGCTTTTTTACAACTTTAAAAAAATTCTGAATGCAACAGACTGATTTTAAAATACCAAAGTATAAAGTCATAAAATCTCATCTATGTTTATCTTTTTATTTTCTCTCACACTATAAAATATATAAATGGAAGTGAATTTGTTTAGAGTAAGAAAATAAATTTGATATTATATGCCAAACTTTTATTTCCCAGATGTCATCTTAAGTCCCCCAAAATGAGCTTAAAAGCTACTTAGTCTCATAAACTTCATCTGTCAGACAATTTTCAGCCATAAAAAATAAAGGTAGCTGAAGAAAACCTTTTGTTGGTAATCAATACAAAATTTGGTTAACAAACAAGAATGATTTAAAATGATTTTGTTAATATTTCAATGTTTATTTACATCTTTTGTAGGAGCTACAGCAATGATCTATATGAAACGTCATTCATGTGGTGTTGTCTAAGGTACCATAACTCAGAAAAAGAGACCAAGAGGTAAGACATGACAATGGAAATGAGGTGTTGCTACAGTGAAAAGAAAGATTTGTTTTTGCTTTTACACCAGGTGATATGCAAAAAGATGAGAGAGAGTTTGTCTCAGGATTCTGCTATATACGTAGTAATCGGTATTGCATTGTAGTTGTAAAGAAAGATTGCATGAATCAAATATACAGCATATGTATGAGTTTATTGCATTGTAAGTGTAGAGTTTTTTTATCAGATAATCACCTCAGCTGCCTCTCTTAGCAATGGACTCTTGGCACCTTTGTGGCTGTCTTTGGCCATTGATAGCAGTGTAGGAGTCTTTGGTGAATGCACAATGAAAATGGCAGGGACAGGCAACTGATTGCAGTAGTTCAGATTAGCCTTCTGCTGTGGAGTTGAATTGATGATAGTGTATATAACAATAGAGTAGAAACTGTTTGTTGAAACTATAGATATTTTCTGATTAGTTAGAAAATATTTTCATGACTTTTTAACTTTTCTTTTTTTTGTCTGGATCTGTTGTCATTGTAGAGTGGGAGTTCCAACAGGAGTTCCAATATAGCATCTTCAGAACACTATGAACAGGAATGACTTTTTCTGCGTTTTTAGGAGTGTAGACATGCAAAATATTTAAATAAACAGAATCAAATGGAAAGATTTTTTTGCATCATGTAGATAAAGAAAAGTATGTAGAGACAAGTAGTAAAAAGATGAAAGCAGAAGAAAGATAACTTCACTCAGAAAAACAGATGGAATCAATAAGGTCATTAGAACCATGTGATGAATAGTTTACCAGCCGGCAGGTCAAACTCTAAGATGACAGATTCCCTTCATTGATTACGACTGACTTTGGGAGTTGCCTTTATCTCTGAGAATATCATAAGTTAAAGATATTTATTCAATGCATCTAACAAACTTCAACTGTGATATGCAAGGTTGTAGATCATAAGAAAGGTGTTTATACTCTAGTAAGACTATTTTTCCCTCTGTCAGTAAGAAGGAAGTTTTCAAAGGGAAATAAAATATCAGTTAGTTCTGAAATGGATTAAGTGTTTATCTAATTAGTATTACTAATTACTATTAGTAGTTAATAGTTCCTATCATATATGAAATCTGTTGTAAGATATATTAATTTGACCAAAAATCTTTACTATCCAATCAAGAGAAGGAAAACTGAGAAAAGAAACACTTCCTAGCTGATCCTGTACTTTTAAAACCATCAGTGACTCAAAACAAATATCACATTTTCTGCTGTAAAACACAGAACTGATATATAATATGCACTTATAATTTAACCAAAATATTCAACTTATGATTCAGCCAAACTTATATAATGGTGTTTTTTAAAAATGTTTTATCATTATTTTGGTTAGCAGTCATAATTTAATCTTCTATAATAATACATATTTCATTATGGGCTCACCAGGAAGTAAATGGGTCATACAGGTGTGATTAGATGTTAGTCTAGTACAAGAAACTGAACCATTTTGAGGATAAGTACAGGTGGAATTCTGGAGGAGATTACTGGGGAAAAATGTGTGTTTTACATAATTGTAAATACCATGTTTTCTTCAATTAAGAAAGCTTCAATTCAGTAGAAATTAAAATATACTTGCCAATACATTTTTCATAATTACAGGAAAAAATTTCCTTTATTCTGAGATAAAGTATCTTCATAAATGTGAAGAAAGATTCAAATAAAATGACTTCAAGTCAAGAATGCTTCCTGCCCATCAAGAATACTGTAGTTTAATGGAAAAATGCTGTCCATGAATGAAAGTTCAAATCTTGTCAAAAACTATTTCTTCCTTCCAAATTTCACACAATTTTAACAACCAGCAGTGGATCAGGTAAGTTCATTGAGGCTTGGTTGCTTGAAAGACATCACAGAGAATAGACAGAAGGAGAGCAAAAAGGAGAGCAAAAAGGAGAGCAAAAAGGAGAGAATTTCTATAAACACATTTTTATTCAGAATTGTTGAGAATGCTGTTATGAACACAGAAAAGAATCAGGATTTAAATGAGCAAATGGGGCTGAAAAAAACAAGATATGACAGAATCTCTTCAGTTATATTTCTTTCTTGTTATTGCTGACTTTATCTACTAATATTTATACTATTTACATTGTTTGGAGTGTTGTCCTCATTTTATTGCCATATTCATGATGTTTCTGCCATTGTATGCTGTGGCCTTCATCAGGTGATATTTGTTGGAATTTCCCAGTGGATGACTGACTGACCCATTTTGTCACATTAAGAAATGGTGTCACAAAGTGACCATCATGTGATGCACATGATTTCATCTCAACCAAAGAAAGATAATCTCCCTACTGATTGACTGATTCATTTTTTATGGCTTATCTACCTTTTCAGGTTATTTAAAGTCAGAAAATATATTAGATTTTAATAATTTTTTGAGATAATAATGGTTTAGTGATACAAGTTTTACTAATTAACCCATAGCAGGGGGAAGAAATTTGATAAGTTTGAAATGATTAGAAATAGAAATCATTTTTAGATGCAAATTTAATCTAAACCTGTTCTGTTGGCTTTAAATCCAAGCTTTGAATGTCTGGCCATTTTGTCTGACTGATTTATTCTCATCTGTCCTATGATATTTTGTTTGGCTTTTTGTTTTTAATTCTTGCAGACTGCATTATCTGATATACCTGCTGCAGATTAACAGTTAGCAGATTATACTTGAAAGCTATTACTAGGGGATTCAGTATATACTAGGTGCCCAATCATTGTGGCCTTGAGCCAGACTATATTAAACTTAGTAATGAGAGTAATTGCTGAAAAGTTCTTGGCCTAAGCTAGAAACACTTCCAAAAAAGAATTTCTCATATTTGGTCAGATGTTGGGAAGTGTGTCAGCTGAGTACTTTACAGGACCCCTTTGTATTTAGATTATTTCATAAAGTCAAACTATGGTAGTACAACAGTGACAATGACTGATAAACATTGACATATATTTAAGGCTTGTGTTTGGCATGAAATATCTCTGTGAAACAAATGACTAACATTAAAAGATTCTTGCAAATATTGATACTGACCATAAAGGATTGGCTGATCTCTAATAAATGGGATTCATATTTTATGGAAGACCATGCAAGACCATTCAGTTTTGTTATGTATACAGGTTTGAGTGTCTGTACAGATTTATTGGTGTCAAAGGTCAAAGTATCTGGTTGATTGCCCAAGAACTTTATTCATACATATTGATTTTCACCTCCAAATATAACATCTAAGAGTGAAGATGGTTTTGAGAAGGGCAGAGTAGGAAGAGCCATGATAGATTTGTTTAAATTGTAAGTGAAAGACAATGAAGCTACAAAGTTCTTATTCTTTTGAGAAAAGGTATAAGAGAAGATATTTAGGAAATGCTTTTAATCTTCCAAATGAAATTTGCAATGTTTTTATGAGTCTCAGTATAAATTGAGTCACAGTGTCATTGTCTGGTCAAGACTAAATCACCTTGACTTTGCTCAAAAGCATATTGGCAAATAAGTCTGCCATTCATATGTAGGATATAATATCCAATTATTAATTAAGATACATCTCATTAATTCTCATTCTATCAATTAGACTTTGTATATTAATTTTATCTCAGGAAACTATATATTTATGAAACAACATTTTGTTTTCAGGAACTTCTGGAGTGCTTTTTATCTGCACAGTGTTTTTGATTACACCAACAGTAATCTGCCATGTGAATGTCCCATTGGCTTTGACATCTCTCCTCTATAACGCTAATATCTTGATGAAAGTCTTTTGCATGCATTTCACCCATGACAGTAGGAAATTCATCAAAATGGCTGTCAAGGAAAGAAATCTTTATTCTCATGTTGCATCCTCAAAAGGTGAAACATTTCAACCAATCTTTCAACCAGATGTTTGTAATTCTCAGCCTTTGCAACCATTCCAGACATTTTTCAAACAGATACAAAAGATTCCCATGTTTTAATTTCTATGTCAGTTTGTAAAATTTTTATCTTTCATTATTTTTTTCTAACTTGTATATCCTCCTTGTTTACCAAGTAAAAAATTAACCATTTAAAAATTCACACAAATGATCCATATTGGAGTAAATCTGATATTGTTTTGACATATCCAGTTTCCTCTTTAAGTTGTACACAATGACTGATAGGAACAGCACCAAATAATTTTCCATAATGGACTAATACACACATAAGTCTTTTCTTTAAAGTATCTAAAAATAGCTGCTATTTGTTAATATCATTTGGTGTCACACCTGTTGCATTCAATAATCCTGACATGGCAGTAGACAAAATCATTTTCAGTTTAAAAGTACAGGATGGTCCAAAAGTCTTGTCACACCTTACCAAAAAAAGTAATGAAAACAATACAAGAACAAGTAATACATTAGTACAAACCACATGTACTGGATTCAGTTTATTCACTTTCATTGACACTATCACATATCAAAAGGGTAGGAGCTTGTGTGAACCATCTGAAACAGAAAATTATATTATATAGTGGTGACAAGACTTTCGGACCACGTGTATTATAAAATGTTTTTCTTTTCCTGTTGCAATAAAATGTTACCTTGATACCATCCTGAAGAAAATTCTTATTTTCTTTCAATCTTAAAACTAATAGTTTTGATAACTCTCTGGATTGTCCAAATCTGTGACAATGTTGTTCAATTCTGACTGGTCAATGCTTTAGCCTTTTTGGTTGAAAGAGCTACAAAATCTGATTATGGCAGCCCTTTGATGTCCTCTGATGTCACTGTCATCTTCTAGCTGCAGTAGTTGAGTAAAAACAGGTGTAAGTTTTTCATTTGAATGGAGCACTGAGGTAATTGCTGAATGATGATTTGGGTAATGGAGTTTCTACAAAGTTTTCTTGTTATAAGCAGAAGTTTTCATGAAGGTCAAAGTAAAATTAAGTCATATTCATTTTTGGCTCTTGCCATAGCATTGGAATGCTAAATGCTAGTATATCTCTCATTCCCTTTGTTCACTGATGTAAATATTTGACATATGACTTGCACACTTGATGAAGAGCCCACAATTTGTCCTGATTACCAATTCTAATTTGAAAGCAAGCCAAATATGTTCTCTTCACAAAATCATTGATGTTTATCCTATACATTGTTACTTTAAAGATTCCACATATATAACCAAATGAATCTGGACAATTGAAACATTTTCTTTGAGTCGAGGCCATTCTGTTGATTTATTGGCTTATTTTAAAGACATCAATCTGAAAAGTAAAAATAAAAACAGCAGAGAGAGTCAATAGAGTTCCTTAACTCATTTTAGCATAATTCTAAACTTTTGGGCCAAGTTTATATTATATTGCCTATGCAGCACAATGAAAATATATAGTGCTTATTCTGAAATATATATTTTTTGTTTAAAACAGCTGTTATTTAAAATTTCAACATTCAGACATCTTGTATGAGAAAATAAATATTACTATAATTTAACCAGTGTCTCATAGAACAAAAATTAGTTGTAATAAGTAAAAAACAGATGTCATGTTTTTAATTAGTAACTTTAAATTAGCAAAAAATAACTGAAATTTAAGTTGTCAGTTCTATTTTGCTAGCCAGTGCTATACTTTTTTTTGACATTAAATTTGAATAGTTGGAGATTATAGCTCTCAGAGAAACTGGAATAGGGAAGGGAGTTCCACAGGTGCGAGACATGAAGCTATTGGAGTAGAAGAGACAGCTACATTTAGTAGTTTTGACAGTGAAAGGGTGAGAGCGGGATGCCAGCCTCGTCGGGCGCGTGAACTCATGAAGTCTGGGAACCAGCAAATGCAGCTCCTCGGAGCAATTGCCATGAAAGTATTTGTAAAAAAGACGGTGCGTCTGTGAGAGAGCAATTGCAGACGAGATGCCAGCTCATGGCCAATTACATTGCATATCCGTCTCTGGATCTTATCAAGAACCCTGAGGCAAACAGAAGGGGCTCCAGACCATATATGACAGCAATACTCCATGCAAGGGTGAATGGTTGATTTGTAGATCTGGAGAATCGATTCCAGGGAGAAAAATTTCCTGGCGCGGCACAGGGAGCCAACTTTCCTTGCGGTGGACAAAGCAATTGACTCAATGTATTTGTTCCATCTCAGGTCAGCAGTCAATGTGAGACCGAGTAGCCGCAGAGAGGTGCTCTCGAGAAGTTGAGCATCTGACATTCTAATGGGGGGACAGAGAAGGATTTCTGTGGGGATTAATAGAGAGCAGTTTTGTTTTTGAGGCATTAAAGATGACCAGCCAATTCCTGCCCCAGTTCACAACCGATTGGAGGTCCTTTTTGAGACGCACGGCCAGGTTAGTTTTGTCAGTGACACTAGATTTGTTTTTGAGGCAGAAGTAAATTGTAGTGTCATCCGCATAGATACCAACTTGGGAATCTATGGCATCAGGATGATCATTTATGTAGATAAGAAATAGAGTGGGGCCTAGGATGGAGCCTTGAGGAACACCTGCGTTCGTGGGATAGGAACTGGAGGAGAATCTGTTGAGAACGATCTTCAATTCGCGGTTTGACAGGAATGATTGTATTAGTCAAACAATCAACTTGTAATGCCATAACCCTGCGAAGAAGGCCAGCATGCCAAACCCTATCCAACGCTTTGGAGATGTCTAGGGCCATGGCATGAGCTTCCCTGTTATTTTGAAGAGCTTGGTAGACAGTTTCAGTGATGGCCGTAAGCACATCAGCTGTAGATTGGGCAAAGCGGAAGCCATATTGCTTGTCCAAGAGCAGATCATGTGATGTAAGGTGGTTAACCACTTCAGTATTGATTAGGGCTTCAAAGACTTTGCCGAAGAGGGGTAGGAGACTGATACTTGAACGAGAGTATTAATGAAAGGTTTAATTAATGAAAGGGTTTATTAATGAAAGGGTTAATTAATGAAAGGGTTAATTAATCAGCGACATTATGATTTCATATCACTTACAGCATAAATTCAAATGATGTATACTGATGTAATGAATATGCATACACCTGGGTTCCCCCTCACAATAATATGATTGGCTGGTGTCAGCCATAAATACAAACTGATGTGGAGGTACGGGATGATGCCTATTAACAATGACTATTTGCTACACCCTATTGTCTTCGCCTATTGCCTATGCCTATTGCCTACCACTATGACAAGGGCCAGTCCATTAAGGTTACCTGCTAGTTTGTCCTACCCAGTTACGGTAGTGAACAACTGATTTGCTACTTCGAACAAATATATCCCTTTCCAGGACATATCATATACAAAGGCATTCTTATTACAATTATTAAAATTACAGTTCCTAACAATTATCATGGATGTATGGATGATGTAATAGATATCAGTATGACATTGGTGAGCCAGGTTCAGATTCAAATGATGATGATGAAGAGTTATGAGCATCTCTGTCCTGAAGGGACACAACATTATAAAAAAAAATATATTTATCATAAAATCAAATCAAACTCATATGATTCATATTTGAATGAAATTCACTTGGCAGATTCTGGGTATGTACATATTTGGTTATCAAACGTGATGATAAGTGCAGGATTATAGTTTTTAGTTTCTTCATAAGCAAATTGACAAGATTGATTTTCAATTTTATATTGAAAATTATCTCAATGAAATGGTTTAGCAGATTATGGAAGTTTCACTAAGAATCAATTAAATTGTATGTACATAATAAGTAAAGAAAATTGAATGGCATATTGAACTGGGGTGGGTGAGGAGAGCAGATTGATTGAAGGGAAACCTACCAATAACTTTTTCTAAAAGATTAAAAGATTAGTCCGAACAGAATATAAATTTAAAAAATACTGGAAAAGAAAGATTGAACATTTCTTAATTTTTATAACTTCATTTTTATGATCCTCTCTTTAAAGAAGGCACTGTACATTTATATATAAAGCCCTAAAAGTTGGAAAATCAGTCAATTTTGTGTTTTAGAACTGGTCCCTCTCTCTGTCTCCTTTTTGATTTTCTAAATACTGATACTGTTTTCTTCTCTTTGTGCCATGTCCCTTTAGGATATAAGTGATCATGACTCCTGTCATCTATTGTAATAAACTCATTAAGTAGTTGACACACTGTTTCTCCTTGCTTTTCTGGTTTTCATTGTGGCCCTGTGAATATTAAATTCTCCATGCCTTATTTCCTCATTAAATGTCTTCAGAATTTTAGCTGTTTCTCTTCACCTGAAACAAGTAACTCAATGGTCATGATAATCTAGAATTTACAGTTATTCAGTTTTTGGTTAATATAAGTTTGAATTCTATACAAACAGGCAATATGTGGAAAAGAGCAGAGTGGGAAAAATGACAGTCTGAATACATATTCAATTATGACTGCCTATATTCTCTTTAGACTCTACTGTTCTTTGGTAAGGCATGAATCCACTTTTCTATACAATCCGTTACATTACCAGTCTTATCACTGGTATGTCAAGATGGTTGATGGAGAATAAAATGAGTATTTGTACAGTTCTACCACTTATCTTCTCAGGTTATCAGGGCAACCTTCACACACACACACACACACACACACACACACACACACACACACACACACACACACACACACACACACACACGTGTGCACGCTCATGCACACACATACATGCACACACACATGAATTAAAAAACATGCTGCAAGTAATGATAAAATCGAAAGAACAGAAAAGTGGATGCATGATTGATCATATAGAATTCCAAGGAGTCTATTTTAATAAGTAAAATAATAAAATAATTCATTTTGGAATACAGAATATACAGGGTGTGGCTGAAAGACCTCTCACAGAGTAAACTTTTACCTGTGTGGTGCTAGTGAAAAGTGGTAATGGTGTCTTCATCTAGCTAATGTCTTACCATTTTTTTTCAGATACCATCAATTACCATCATGGCGCAGACCAGTGCACACTGTGCATCTAGTGTTGAAACATTTTTTTTAAGACTGGTGAATCTGTAATTGCAACAGAGAGTTTTTTGTGCTCATCTCATGATATGTCAGAATCAAAAATTCATGTGTTTGTGGGTTGGAAATTTTGGATTCATATGTTCCATACTTAAACGAAAGCCACTAAGAAGACCTTCAAGTGCTTGAATTCCAGAAAATATCCTGGCTCTACAAATTGTCTAAAACAGTGTATGGTGAATAGAGGTCACCATTTAGATGTCATTTTTAAAACCAAATGAATAAAAACTGTATCCTTTTGTTTAAACAACAATAGCAGTTATCTTGTCTTTTTGTTAACCTTTAAAATGTGGGAAGTATTTCTGCTGTACCCAGTATAATATATCTTTTAGAATTATTCATGAAGAAAATATTATGTTGTTTACTTGTAAACCTTAACACCATCTGCAAACAAATTATCAATTATTTTACTCAAATGAAACTCATATATTACTCATATAAATAAAAATACATCCAGAATGTTTTGTCAACATCAGTTGGTTATTACAAAATTTAATATAAAAAAATTGACTTGCTGATTACAACTGATTTAATTAATATCTATTACTTAATTAAGTGCATTGACATAAAAGGTAATTATATAAAATAGATCTTTATCCTCCTTAAGCTGCTGACATATATATATATATATATATATATATATATATATATATATATGTATATGTATATAATGAAGGATTTTTACAAGTATGTATATATGTATTCTGCATTTCTGATAGAAATGTTGTTTGTGACATGGATTTTGCCTAATTTTACGTAGTATTTACTTATTATCTACTTATTATCTACTTATTTTACCTATTATCTCTAAATAGCACCAACTATGCAATTTGTGCTGATGTACAAAGTTTGTAAATTAGGGAATTTGTGTTTCATAGCAAAGAATACACTTTGCTTGTTAGGGATTATTGAGTAGATGAATGAGAATTTTCTTCATTTTGGTCTCAAACAACTTGGAATTTAGGATTTGGAATCGGGGGCTAAAGCAGTGTTTGCATTGAAAAATGGTGGCTTGTGTGTTTATGAATCAAGTCAGTATGAAAAGTGTATTGAGAAAGTAAAGAGGAAGAAATGCAATAAAAGCCAGGAACAAACATGCATGTTAGTGCAAAAGAGTCAGAACCAGTTTGCAGCTCAAAGCACTAGATAAATCAGAATGTAAAAAAATATATTTAGATGTTTAACATGCAATCTTCCCTGGACTTCATCTAAAATAATTCATGAATTAGGTTCCAGGAGAAAAAATCCTTTTTTTTAATCATTAATAAAAAAAAAAAATAAGCATCCAATTTCATTTGCTCTGCAAATCATTCTTAGGATAAAATCGATTGATGGGCATTTGTAAATTTGTTTATTTGTAGACAAGAAATGTGGAGGACAGTAGTCACAATGACCAAACATTTTGAGTTGATAGAAATCAGTTGTTTAAATAAAGCCTCTCTAAGATAATTACCAACTGGGATTTTACACTAGTGTTAACGTATTAAATAGCTCAAGTGAATATTTACTACCCAGCACAACTATTGAACTGATAGCCTTCAGCTAATCTAATGTTGTGCTTTAATAAGTTGATTTGTTCCACCTGCAGTTGAAATGGCTTCTACCCATTGAGTTCTATAGAAACTTTTTTTTTTTTCATTGGGAAGATATAAAAATCTATTTTGGGAATTTTTCCAAAGTACAACTATTGAATCCACTTTAAACCATGACCTTGTCTCATATCCACTTGTGACATGGACATACTGGATGATATCTATAAAATCTATTTGCTTGGTGAAATATCAGATTAAATCAACAACTAGAACAATTGTTAACAAGCTTTGTTTTGCAAAGGTTGTAATGGAAAGCAAGAAGAATGACCTCTAAGGATAGAATGCAGGGTTGTTAGATAAAGAGACGGCCCAATTTGCAAGCTACATTTTGCAGAATTCAAAATCAAGCAGATCCAGAAATTCAACTAACTGGGTAGTGCAGTAAAAATTATGGAAGATGTTATACAAAAATCTGAAGATATTATGGGTATAGAAAAAGATGCCTTCCGGAAATTAAGCAAAGTATAAACAGAACAAAGAATGAGTGTTAAACAGTTATCTAATATCTCATCTGCTATATGACAGTGAATATGGGCACATAGCGAGTGATTAGAACATTTAGTTTCTGACCGTGGTACCTGGGTTCGAATCTCACCATGGTCAATTTGTCAGGAAGAAGACTTCTTGATGTCATAGGTCTGGAAATTGTGTTGACAGAACCTTTGGGGGCTGTCGATGGTTGTGCTAGCACAAAGTTACAAGTCATTGTGACCGAATATTTGAGTGTGCTGGCCTTGTTCAGATTGTTGTTCATGCTAGATAACATGCTTTTCTTCCAGAAAGTGTAACTAAGTTCTGCTCTGCATAGTTCCAGTATAAACCACAGGTTGGCTCTGTGGGTGTTGAATAAACACAAATGAGCCTGAGCAAGCATCTGCAATAGGGAATGGCTAGCCACCCAAGTAGATGGGTAACATTGAATACAAGTGGCCAGCCATTATATCATTATATGGCAGTGAATAATGGGAAATTTCCTCACAGATGAAGAAGAAACTTGAAATGGTAGAGATGTGGTTCTACTGTCATGCCAAGAATACTATGAACAAAACATTTGAACAATGAGGAAAATAATAAGAACAATGAAACTTATTAACTGAAAGAAGATAAGATATATGGTCATCAGCAAAAGAGACAGCTCAATGTGTGTGTGTTACATATTGGAGATGTCAAAATCAAGCAGGTACAGAAATTTAACAAAAGCATGTGGTAATGCTAATACTAGTATTTTTTTTTTTTTTTTTTTAAGCATTTCACCCCAAGCAAGGCGGGAAGCCACTAGGACGCAAGGGGTTACAGAAAATAGGAAGATCAGATAGGAGTGATAGAAGAAAGGATGAGGGTAGTAGATAGATTAAGGCAACTGGAGATGTCGATTGACATTACACTTGAATAGCTGGAGATTATAACTCACAGGGAAACAGGAGAAGGGAAGAGTTCCACAGGCGAGAGGTGCGAGACATGAAGCTATTAGAGTAGAAGAGACGGCTACATTTAGGAGTTTCGACAGTGAAGGGGTGAGAGTGGGATGCCAGCCTGTAGGGCGCTTGAACTCATGAAGTCTGGGAACCAGCGAATGCAGCTCCTCGGAGCAATTTCCATGAAAGTATTTGTAGAACAGACAGAGGGAGGCGATGGTGAGTCTGTGAGAAAGTGACTGTAGACGAGACGCCAGGGCAGGGCCAACCATATTGCATATCCGCTTCTGGAGCCTATCAAGAACCCCTGAGGCAAACAGAAGGGGCGCCAGACCATATATGGCAGCAATACTCCATGCAAGGGCGAATTGTGGATTTGTATATCTGGAGGATCGACTCAGGGAGAAAAACTTCCTAGCGCGGCTCAGGGAGCCAACTTTCCTCACAGTGGACGAGGCAATTGACTCGATGTATTTATTCCATCTCAGGTCAGCAGTCAACGTGAGACCGAGAAGCCGCAGAGAGTTGCTCTCGAGAAGTTGAGTTGTCAGACATTCTAATGGAGGAAGGGAAGGCTCTCTGTGGTGATTATTAATCACCACAGAGAGCCTTCCCTTCCCTCCATTAGAAGCAGTTTTGTCTTCGAAGCGTTGAAGTTGACCAGCCAATTCATGCCCCAGTTCACAATCGATTGGAGGTCCTTTTCGAGACGCACGGCAAGGTGAGTTTTGTCAGCGAGACTAGATTTGTTTTTGAGGCAGGAATAAATTGTGGTGTCATCCGCGTAGATGCCGACTTGAGAAGTTACGGTGTCAGGAAGGTCATTTATGTAGATAAGGAATAGAGTGGGGCCTAGGATGGAGCCTTGAGGAACACCTGCGTTCGTCGGGTAGGAACTGGAGGAGAATCCGTTGTGAACGACCTTCAATTCACGGTTTGACAGGAATGATTGTATTACGTTATATAATCGACCCGTAATGCCATAACCCTGGATCTTGCGGAGAAGGCCGGCGTGCCAAACCCTATCAAATGCTTTGGAGATATCTAGTGCCATGGCTCGGGCTTCCCCGTTATTTTGGAGAGTTCGGTAGACTGTTTCAGTGATGGCTGTGAGCACATCGGCTGTAGATCTGGCAAAGCGGAAACCATATTGCTTGTCTGAGAGCAGATTATGGGATGTGAGGTGGTTAACCACCCCGGTATTGATTAGAGCTTCGAAGATTTTGCCGAAGAGGGAAGGAGACTGATAGGACGGTAGTTGGAAGGGTCAGAGGGTCGCCGAAGTTCTTGAAGACAGGAACGATCGAAGAGGACTTCCAGCAGTCAGGAAAACAAGATTCCTTGAGGCAGTAGTTGTATAGTTTCGAAAGGGCGGGCGCCAGTTCAGGCGCGCATTTCTTTAAGACAATGGCTGGTATCCCATCTCCACCACTCACCTTGTTGGGATCTAAATTGGAGATAACGCCCAGTACCAAAGTTGGGGTTATGTTTAACCCACTCAATATGGCCTCAGTTCTAAGAGGGAAGTCGGGTATGGGTACACTGGAAGAGTCGAGCGTCGAGTTGGATGAAAATTTCCGAGCAAACCATTCAGCCTTGTCGGTAGAGGAGGTCAAGATTCGAACTGGTTGAATAGAGGAGGTATAGAGGGTTTGCAATTGTTCAATACACTCTTGCAGAGACGCCAATAATCTTTGGAGCCAAATTTGCGAGATGCAATACGTTCCTTCATTCGAGCCGCAAATAGTGACTTAGCATCATTTAGGACACGCTTACATTCGTTACGGGCGGAGGCAAAGAGACGTCTATTGCAGTCAGACATGTCGCTACGGTATAGGTGGAAGTAGTGGTTCCTATGGGCGATGGCGGCTGAGCAAGCAGCCGAGAACCAGGGGCAGGAGCGCGACTTAACCCTATATTTCCTTGATGGGATGAAAGCGTCGATTCCAGCTTTAACCCAGGAAGAGACCTCAGAAGCACATTCTTGGATGGGGAGCTTAAAGACTCCATCCCAGGGGACATCGCGGAGGAAATCACGGAACGCGTCCCAGTCAGCTCGTTGATAACAGAACGAAGTTCTAGTGGTAGGAGGTTCTTTATAGGGGGTGGAGTTAAAGGAGATGTTAACCGATACTAGTGCATGGTCAGAGTTATCAAAAGGGACCATATGCCTTTGTATTTCTATGTCATATTTTCTGTCAGCTCTTTCTACACAACCTAAATAATTGAATTTCTTTTCCTGTTTGATTTTGACATCTCCAAACATTGTTCACATGTTCTGTTTGTAATATTAGCCATTTCTCTACAAGGAGACATTTGGCATTCATTGACCAAGGAGACAGTAAGGTCTTTGGTAGAAATTTACAAAATCTTTCTCTTAAAATATTGTTATCACTCTTTCCAGTATTAATGGGGGTTTTCTTCTTAACTTTCTATTTGAAATAGTATGTAATGTTAACATTTTGATTAGGTCATTATTTTCTCTTCAAGTCACATGTGCTATACATTTTAACTGTTGCTGCTCTTGATAGTCTTGTAGTGATATGTTTTCTGTTATTTGGTACACTTTGTTTGTAATTCCATATCACCAGTCCAATGTTCAAAGATGGATGATCTTTGCCTAGTCCCTCAGCATTCACTCACTTATAACCTTTTAACCATTGATCTAACAAAGTGGTTGTATACAGCTGCCAGTTTAGATATTTCTGAACAGACCTGGCACCATGTACGAAAACCACATGAAAGTTTCAATCTGATAAGGCTCTTTAAGAACATGACCCAAATTTTCAGTTTAATGTTTTAGTTTTGTAACAATTTGTGGTAGTGGTTGAAACTATCTCTAGTACATCCCTTTTCTATATTCAATTCTCTTATCTCCTATACTAAATTTGTTATAACTGATCCATACACCAAGGGATTTGAAGTGTTTAGTAATTACTAGTTCCACATCTTAAATTTTTATGATAGGTTCAGGGTAGATACTGATTTTATTCCAATTCCGGATCATAGGAATAATGAAAGATGTCTTCTAAAAACTAAGCATAGTATTAAGACATAGCATTAGAAACAAAGAAAAGAGCACTTAATGTATAATCTTGTATATGGCAGTGAATGTTAGACAATTTCATCAAAGATGAAGAAATGACTTGAAGCAACAGACTTGAAAGACAGATGCTGAGAATACAATGGATGCAACAGGTGATAATGGAGGAACTCAAGGAAAATAGGAACATCAAGGAAACTTGCAATCAAAAAGAGAGATATATAATTTCTGAGACACATAATGAAGAAAGAAGGCCTAGAGAATTTAATACCCCCAAGATATAGTGAAGGCAAAAAAAGCAGGGGGAATAGGAACTGATCAACTTTGTAAGTTTCTATCAATGTCTCGGAGAGCAAGGATAAAAAGTAAATGGCCATAAATTGCTTAGATAATAAAGGACA
>CAHIKZ030000179.1:1507500-1547500 GCA_903632075.3 Acanthosepion pharaonis
ACATACAGGGTGGTTTAAAAAGATAAGAACAACGATGTACTCTTTTCATTCTCTGAGCAAGTTTAATTATTTCATTATCCCTCAATCAGAAGAACATTTGCTGGCTAGTCCAAGACGGATTCAGATGACTACTACTACACACAAAAGACAGTTGTTAAATGGTTTAACACAGGAAGAAAACATTCATTGCTTTAAATAAGATGTTTAACTAACCATTCTTCGCCCAAAGAGGGTCAAAGGACCCGAAATTTGTGTAGCAAAATATACAAAATAAAATATTAAAAATTCGCATAATAATCAAAAACATTTGCAGCTTTTTCTCTCTTTCAAATAAATATTTTTCTCTCATTGGAACAACAATAATCTCTCTTTTTGTTTGTGTTACCTATGTTAGAAACTTACCTGTCCCTGTGTACAATCATGTGATGTTGGAGTCACGCAACAGACTTACAGACTTTATCACAAAACTTGCACAAGTAACCTGCAGGTCTGTTTCAATCACAGGAGTTTGCTCCTCACCTCTCTGGCATGACCTCTTGTGACTGGCTAAACCAGAGCCACTTTTCTAGAAATACTGCAATTTTATTGGTGTCTTTGTAGGTATATTATCCTTATTATTATTATTATTATCATTATTATTATTATTATTATTATAAGTAAATAAAATATAAAATAATAATGAAAATGAAAAATTTTATATAAAATAAAATAAAACATGAATATAAAATGTTGTAGAAAATAAATTAAATATAAATGAAAAATAATAAAAATACTAGCATGCAACAAAACTGTTCCTGCTGGAAATATGGTCATCCCACCAAAAGATGTTAAATTCAGTCTCTTCACTATGAACCTTGGTATGGGCAACAAGTGTCCGACTTCTCTCTGTGATATGGCGTGTAATATTATGGAGTAACTTCTCCCTTTTATCGCATCTAACATAAAACAACTGTAACCTAAAAAAACACACACCAATAGACAAAAAAATAAATAAATAAATTGCATCAAATTAACATATAATTTAAATGTTTTTCCTGTTATTTCTGTATGTTTTATTTACTGTCAAGTATGGTTTTATCTTCATGACCATGAGGCTTATTTCTGCTGGTCTGATGTGAGTGAATTCCCCGCATTCTAACAGCTCTGGGACGGATTGTATTTCTCCCTTCCTAATCATGTGTTTTTTTTTGTTTTTTTATTTGTTGGAACGCTCAATTCTCTTCTGCTCAAAATTGTTGCAGTTTTCCCAAATCAGCCTTTTCCAACCCGATCTGTCTCCAGCAACAGTTTCTCAGTCTTCAACATTGATGCTAAGAGTCTTTAGGTTACATTCAACTGCATCCTTCAAATGTTTTGGGGGCTTATGAGCTTATGAAGACTATCAATTGATGTCCAAGACATCTGTTGGTGAAAGCGCTCTAAGACGTTTATGTGCCTTCGATTGGTGGTCCACACTTCAAAGGAATCTAAAATGGTGATTAGGACAACTGTTTCATAAATGCCGATCTTTGTTCTGAAGGAGATCAGACCATACTTTCTTTTCAAGTTTTCTGAATGCTTGACTTGCTCGTTCAATGCAGTAATTCATCCTTAGAGAGTGCACCGCCCGAATATATAAATGTGTCAGCTACCTCCAACCTGGATCTGTGAGCGAGAAAGTTGGGCTATATGTAAGGCAGCCTAGGTGGAGGCATGTACATGTCTTTTTTGTTTTTCATGGTTAGTCCAAAAGCAGTAAAATTCCCTGAGAAATGGTCCATTATTACTTGCATACAGGATTTCACTAATAACCAGTTGGAAAGCCATAGATCGAGCGTCGAATCGTCTCAGATCAAAAACCTTCCCATTTGTTTTGAAACAAATATAACGTCAGCATCACAGTTTTGAAAAAGCCCCAACTAAAGTTACAGCCAAATAGAGGATAAAGAAAGTAGGAATTGCAATATCACATGGCTTTACACAATTATCATTTGGAAAAGGCTTTGATATAGTATAATTATACTTGTCTCCCCTTCATATTGAAAATGCAGTTTTCGAGATATTTTAATAAACTCTGGTGGGAATCTCTATTAACGGTATTGTTATATTTTGTATTTGGGTTTTATTAATTTAACTCAGACACATGTTAACACAACTTGTTTATTCGGCCATTTCAGCTTCTACTGATAAAACAAAGGGACACAACTCTTTAACTTTCAATAGCTCCTGTTACATCCCTCTTTTCTTTTTTAATCATTTCCCCCCAAGTAAAGCAGTAGTGCCACTAGTCCACAGGGGGTTACAGAGAGTGAAAGTGAGAGAATAGAATGGTTATAAGGGGGTTTGAGGAAAGGATAAAAGATGAACGGGATTCAAAATAAAAGAATATGTCGATTGATGTTGCATTTATATCCTTGGAGATTGTAGCTATCAAGGAAACAAGGAAGAGGGAGTTCCGCTGTTGGGAAGTGCGAGAAAAGAAAATGTTGGAGTAGAAATGGTGGTTACATTTAACTATTTCAACAGTAAAAGAGTGGGACCTAGATGCCATTCTAGTAGCACGCTTAACTCTTGTAGTCCGGGTGCCAGGGAAAAAAGCACGTCAGAGCAGTTGCCATGAAAATATTTGTAGAAAAGACAGAGGGAAGCCACATCATGTCTCTGAGAAAGTGACTGAAGCCGAGATACCACAGACGATTACACAGCAGATTCTTCTTTGGACTTTGTCAAGGACCTCGAGATAAACAGCAGGGGCACCAGACCAGATATGGCAACAGTATTCTATAGACGGACGAACAGTAGATTTATACGTGTGAAAGATGGACTTTGACGAAAAGAACCTTTTGGCAGTAGATGCAGCTATCGATTCAATGTAGTTTTTCCACTTCAAGTCGGTCGAAAAAGTGAGGCACAGTGTGATGCTCTCCTGGGGTCGGACATCAGCCATGTGGATGGTGGACAGGGAAGTTTCTGCGTGGTGGTTAAATGGGAGCAGTTTAGTTTTGGAGGCATTAAAATTTACAAGCCATTTCCGGTCCCAGTTAACCACTGATTGGAGGTCCTTTTCGAGTGCAGTGGCCAGGTTAACTTTGTCAGCGCTGACGGATTTACAATTGAGACAGGAATAAATGGTAGTGTCATCTGCATAAATACCTACTTGGGAACTGATGACTGAAGATCATTGATGAAAATCAGAAAGAGTGTAGGGCCCAGGATAGAGCCTTGGGGGAGACCCGCTTTCGTGTTAAATGGTCAGGAAGCGACCCCATTTAGAATTACCTTAGTTTCACGATTAGATAGGAATGATTGGGTTAACTGAAATAATTGTTCTGTAATACCGCAGCTCTAAAGCTTACTTAGAACTGCATGCCAACCCCGTCAAACGCCTACAACACGAGCTTTGCCGTTGTTATCAAGAGCATGATATATATATGGCAGTCAGCACGTCAACGGTTGACCGGGCAAAACGGAAAGCATATTGTTTATCAGAGGTCGCGAAAGGTATGATGCATAACCACTTCAGCATTGATTAAGGCCTCGAATACTTTGCCGAAAAGAGGTAGGAGATCGATAGGGTGGTAGTTAGAGGGGTCAGAAGGTTCTCCAGATTTCTTAAAGATAGGGACTACAGATGAGGTCTTCCAACAAGCTGGAATGCAGGAAGCAGCGAGGCAATAGTTGTATAGTTTGGAGAGAACTGGAGCCAGCTCGGGAGCAGATTTCTTTAGGACAACGACTGGGATCCCGTCACCTCCACTTGCCTTACGGGAGTCCAATTTAGAAATGATGGCTGAGACCAACGACGGAGTTATACGAATATAACTCAGTAGAGCCTCAGTTCTAGTGGGGGGGGGGATCAGGTGTGGGCACTCCTTATCTACTGAGATGTCAGGACTTCAAATTGATTGAATAGAGGAAGGATTGAGAATTTAGCTGTTGTTCAGCACGCTCTTGCAGAGCCGCCAGTAATCTCTAAAACCGAACTTGCGAGATGCTATACGTTGTTTGATTCTATCAGCGAACTGTAACTTTTCTTCATTGAGGACACACTTGAACTCGTTCCGTATAGAGACAACGAGACGTCTGTTGCAATGAGACGTGTCGCTCTGGTGCAGCCGGAAGAAGTGATTCCTGTGGGCTATAGCGGCCGAGCATGCAGGTGAGGGCCAAAGAGATGAACGTGGTTTAACTTGATATTTCCTCTCTGGAATGAAAGCATCGATGCCAGCATTCATCCAGGAGGAGACCTCAGACGCGCGTATTTGAACGGGAAGGTTAAAGACTTCATTCCAAGGGACGTCGGGAAGGAAATCATGGAATAAGTTCCAATTAGGTCTTTGATAACAGAAGGATATTCTGTTGGTAGATGGTTCATGGCTGATGGGGGAACGGAAGATGTTTACAGACACTACCAACAGGGGAGAGCTATGTAGTACAGGTCAGGGATAGAGGTAAAAAAGAGATTGAGAAGAGAAGCGTGTCCGTCAGGGTTACCGGGTAAACGTGTGGCGAAGTCTTCTACTTGCGTGGGAGATTGAGTGATTGAGAAGTTAAGGGTTTAGATGCCAGCGACGTCAGTGACAGAGTGTTTAAGCCACCTGGTATGGTGGGCATTAAAGTCACTGAACACGAATATGTTTGCAAACGGATGTAAGGAGAAAACCTTGTCCATGTTATCGGAAATACTATCTAGCACGCAACTGTCATGAGAGGAAGGAGAGCGCTAGAAAAAGAAGAGATAGCTGACTGAGTTAAGAAGAGAGAGTCGGAGACACATGTAAGAATGGATATTCAAGAGAGAGTTTGCAAGCCATCGGGAGATGGTCGCAGACATAAACTCCCAGGCCATGCATGTGGACTTTAGAATTCTTTCTAAGGAGAAGAAGGTAGCCAGGAATCGAAAAATCAGAGGAAGAGATTGAAGAGTTAAGATTAGTTTCTCATAGAGCTAGGATGTCCGGAGGCTTTTCGAAGAGGAACGAGTCTACATTGCAGAGGTTGGTACAAATACAACTAATGTTGGAGAAGGAAAGCTTTAGGGGTTTTGGTGCTTTTTGTTGAGCTGGTTTAATTTTATATCTTTGGTTATTTATAGTCACGATGTGTTTTATTGGTAAAGAAAGGCGTAGAGTAGTAGTAGTAGTCGGTCATCAAATGTAACATATCCAAAAAGGGAACTGGCCTAGACTGCAACATAGTATAGTCACGGGGCTGCCTATCGAAGGTGCGTGCAGGGTCATCCGTCCATGCGCAACATGGCACTATAAAAAAACACACGATATTATGCGACTGTTGATCAGAGCAGCCTCTCGAAGCGCTACGCGAGTGTTCGGGCTCCTAACTACCAGACGGGAACAGCAACCAGAAAACTGCCAACCCGGTACTCTGAGTATGAAGAGACGTAGCCACCATTCACACATATCACAAAAAAATTCATGACAGCACCACTATTAATGACTGAAAAAAGGAAATTAACCAGTAACCCCTTCTTAAAGCGGAAACAAAGGATAAGCCTCTACTCCTGTTCAAGAGGAGTGGGGAGGAGTATGATACGGGCGATAGGAGAGTCTATCTACTCCTATTAAAAAAACAAACACCAGAAAGTAATTCTGGGTTTGGACTTCCAGTTAAATATTTCAAAGAACGATTTTCTTTCAGATAACTCATCTGAAAGGTTGAGTTGCGCCCCACAGATGCCCCAGCACAAATATGCATGGATACCTGTGGGCAGGTCGGGGGTGGGGGGGGGGGTGCAACAAATAGAATAGAATAAAAAAATAATGATGTTTTAACCAAAGTTTGAATACTAAATCTTTCAAAATGCGTAAAATATATTCACAACCAGTTGGCAGGAAACGAGAAATCAAAGTTAAATACTACGAATCCGATCAAAATTAACATTGCGTTTAATTAATATGATTAGTACGAACATAAATAAAACTTTCTAACTAAAATGAACGAAGTCGTTGCAGGGAATCAAGAAAAAATTAAATTAAAAACAAAAACATACATTAAAAAAACTGGATTCGTCTAATAGGATTGGCAAGATTTTTTAGTCAGCGATTTTTGACCAAATTGGGAAATCTGGGATCAAATGAAAAAATATTGTTTTCAAATTAAACTATTTCGAAATAAAATTGTCCGTGTCCCCCACCTCTATGGAGATAATAATAATAAAAAGTTATTATTGCAATTGTTTTTTTTTTTTAATTTATTCATATAAAATAAAGTGCTTAAATTTTGTCCGGGGTTTTAGTGTTGCAGAACGGTCCAATGGTATTGGTGGTTGGCCCGGCATTTTTTCAGTTTGTATCTGCAGTTGTCTGTAGGTGGGATGTTGACACTTGCTGCGGGATCTGTACTCCTATAAGATGATCATATTGGACAACTCCGTCTGATCCCTTGACCTGGTTGGTTAAAAGTGACCCATCTCTACAATCTGTATAATTCACTCAATTGTCGTCTGTTGCGTCTGAGTAGTCTTCCATTGCTTTACATTTCAACGATGTAACTACGTAGTTCTGTGCATTTATCCATTTCTGTTGCTGGTTGCCGTTTTCTTGTATGACAGACACTTTCCAGCCGATAATCGATTCGGGGAGGTCTTTTGTGTTTCTGTCGTATTACTGTTGTTGCTTCCTGCTTTTGTCGTTCATTTGTACCCAGATCGGATTGTCTTTTGAAGCGTCTGTGTTCAACAAAGTTGGAATCCTTGTTCTTATTTTCCTATTGTATAGGATCTCTGCTGGCAATGACTGCAATGTGTGGTTGCTCTTAGGCACAGAAGAGACATTTTTGGTCGTCCATCTTTGACTGTTTTGCTTTTATCATAGTATTTTTTACTGTTTGAACCATTCGTTCAATGAAGCCATTTGATTGTGGGTATCTCGGGCTGGATGTGAATTCCCACTCAGTGGCAAAATTGTGGAATTCATATGACATGAAATATCTGGCATTGTCTGGCGTTCTTGTATTTCAGGAACGGCAAACATTGCTTTCAAGTATTCGATGCAATTTGCACAGGTGACCGTCTTCAGTGTTTTGATAAATGACATTTTGCTCTATTGGTCAGCGACAAGTAATATTTGTTGACCATTGAAGTCAAATATGTCAGCTGCAATATATTAGAATGGTCTGGTTGGGTGTTCTTTAATGTTCCTTGCATCTTTCGTATTCTTCCTCTAGTGCTTCTTACATATCTCATATGACCTTATTACTGTTTCAATGTCATTGGGTATTCCTCTCTAATAAACACTATTTTTTGCTTTTAGTTGACATTTATCTATTCCTTGGTATGCATTCATAAATTCTTTGAAGGACATTGTTTTGCATACTTTTTGGTATGACTATGCATTCACCTTTCAGCACCAATTTTTCTTGTATTGATAAATATTCTTTCAATGACCAGTAATTTCTTATAAGTTTGGGTAATTAGTGATTAGTCACTTCAATAATTAAATGTGTAAGGTTTCTTACGAGAACATTTTGTAGTACATGCAATAATGGTAGTGAAAAGAAGCACAAAATAACATTGATGCAAGATAACATTTATTAGACAAAGTTTTAAAAAAAAAGGGAAGTTTAAAACGAGAGATCTTTTGTTAGACCTAAATGTTATACACACGAAACGTTTATCAATATTTTTGAACCAGATTTACTTTGTCAGATCCACTTTAGCTTCAGCATAGAAAGTATATGACACCAATTCGAATGAGGAAAACTGGAAGAGAGAGAGAGAGGCGAGAGGGGGAGGGAGAGAGAGTTACTTTAGGGTTCATATTCGATAGCTGCTGCTAAGTTTTATTCAAGGCTGCTACTGCTACTGCTACTATCTTTAAGGTCATTATATGGATATCTTTCACATCCTCTGGCAATCCATTTTTGTTTTAGAATTCTCAACTCTTCATCTTCTCCCGTAGCTTCTTGTAAAAGAATTTGCTTGTTAACAGAGTATTTATTTTTATATCTATATATCGATCTCTTTACCTTGTGTTGACTGTCCTCCTGATAAGTAATCTGCTATTTTCATTTCTTTACCTGGCTTGTATATAATTTGAGTATCATATGGTTGTAGCCTTAACAACAGTTTTTGCAATTAGGGGGGTTGCTTTTGCAGTGCTTCTGTTTTGTATGGGAAGACGCAATCTTCTGTGAGAGTTTACATTGTAGATGTGTTCACTGACAAAGAAAAAACAAAAAAGAGAGCGAGGTAAGAAATTGCACAGTATTTATTGTGTAGGGAGAGCGTACCCTAGTGAACAACTTGGAAAATAAGGAGGAGTTAACTCCGACAGTATCAACCATGACATCTTCTGCATTCTTTGTTGTAAGCATGGCAGTCCTCTTTTCTTTCAGCATGACTTTTCCCACGCCCCGTACACTGCCTGGTTCTTCTTATCGCTATTTCACGATATCTTCTAACTTTCCTTTCGCTGACATACTTGTAATGTGTGTCGGGTTTTGTTGTAGCTTCGTATGCTCTTATCAATGTTATACTTATGTTCAGTGTGAATTTTTGTTTACTTATAAGGTTTCTTCTTACATCTGCATATTTTATTCCTTTTATTATTTAGTTCCAGGATTCTTTCTTCCTTGTTCACGCCCAAATCACATCTTTTTACTTTTGTCTGCATTCTAGCCAAATACAAATCAAACGTTTCTTCATTCTATTGTAAACTCTAATCGTTCGACCCATTTGTTTGTTTGTTTTTCTTATGTGGGTCTCAAAAATCTTGAATATATTTTTGATATCTCTTTTTGTTAGCTGTTCATTTTTCTATTATTTCCCGACCCTTTTGTCCTGTGCTCAGTAGAATGTAATTATGTTTTATTTTTCCTCTACATTGTTGATAGTGAAAAATATAAAGCTTTATGTTTGTTTTCATTAGACCAAGCCATCATTGGCAATGGAATACTTGAAGTCGCCATTTTTTTCGCGTTTCTTTTATTTTTAAAATAAAAGAAGCAAAATTCCTGTATTTATCGTGACGTACTCACTTTTGTGTTGTTTGTAGTCGCATTTTATTTTGAAGGTTGTTTCACTGCATATCGCTCATCGCTGCCACCATGATATATTTCGTATTTGGCTTTTATTAATTTAACTTGGACATACGTGTTAATACAACTTGTTTATTCCACCATTTCGGCTTCTACTGATAAAACAATTAAAGGGGCTTAACTCTTTAACTTTCAATAGCTCCTGTTACAGGTATCAAAAGTCTTTGTTAAGTCACTTGATGCAGGGAAACACAATGTTCAATGCACTTCTCTTGCAGTTGACGAGCTGAAAATATTATGTCGATAGTTCCATGTCCAAATCTAAATCCTCTCCGACTTTCTGAGATTATCAAAGAGCAAATCCATTTTACAATTTTACAGGGCGGTTATACAGAATTTTCTGCGAAAACTTTTCCGATTACCTCAAGTAGATTTATTCGACGGTAATTACTACAATTTGATTTTGATATTGTTGCGGCGCTAAGCAGGTTGCCTGTTAACCCCGCAAGCAGAAAAATAATATAGGGTAATACGATCGAAGCAAGGACAACAAAGACGAGGATGTAAAAGTTTAAGCCAAATTTTATTAAATAATCTGGCACAAGTATATACAAATAATCGTTTGTGGTAGTTCGGTCGTGTAGTTTTGAAGGAGCGTTGTCAGGTTTCAAGGCGACAGCTTGAAGGTAGGCCGATGGAACAGCGGTGTTCGAGGTCCAGTCGATCCCTGGATGTCTGTACTTGAGTAAAGAGCGCGTCGGCGCTTGAGGAGAGAGAGGATCGACGCGGACGGCGCTGATGTTGTCAGTTCGTCCTTGGTATGACTATCGTGCAGGATCGCAGCTTAGTAGTTGTAATTAAAGGACATTCGTAATAACGCGGCTAGGTTAGTCCTGAAAAGGACTATTGCATATTATGTAACCAGGCGTAGTCCGGAAAAACAACTAGTGCATATCATGTAACCAAGGGTAGGCTAGTGCATATCATGTGGCCGGCTGCTGCTGCTGCTGCTGCTGCTGCTGGTGAAGCTGGGTCGGCCTGCGCTGCTGCTGGTGGTGAAGCTGGGTCGGCCTGCTTCTGCTGCTGCTGGTAGGCTAGTGCATATCATGTGGCCGGCTGCTGCTGCTGGTGAAGCTGGGTCAGCCTGATTCTGCTGCTGCTGGTGAAGCTGGGTCGGCCTGCTGCTGCTGCTGATGGTTGAAGAAAAAACTATATAAGTACTGTATGATATTTTTGACTTACTAACACCCCAAGAACTTGTTGAATGAATAAGTATGATTACCAGAAAAAGGAAAAAAGACCTGGTGCTTTCCTGTTGTTAATTGCACTTATGGTTTTTTTTTTAATTCCTCTAGCGTAGGGAGAGTCAGTATTTCATTTATGATGCCAAGATGATGCAGGGTGTTAGTAATATCATTCACTACTGACAGATTGTGAAAAAGCTTTGTCATTTCTTTTTGACATCATCAGAATCTTTAAGTATGATTGAGTTATCTTCAGACTTATGAGGTGAAACTGATGATGATTTGGGTTCAAACATTTGTTTGATGAGCTAATATAGAGTCTTTGAGTCTTTGCTATCATAATCTATCTACATTCTATTTGACAAGTCTAGACATCAACGGTTAGTAAAAATATAGGTTATCGACCCTTGGTTGATAAGATCCCTGATCGGAAAAGATGAATCCATTTATCTTATAATAATGGGCAAGACCCAAATTTAGGTACCAAAAGAATCTGAGGCGCCACAATGATAGGCCCTGAAGACTACCGAGGGGAAAAGACACATTTCAGCCTACTCCAAAATGCAGGTTGATGCTGGACAGCAGCAA
Organism: Acanthosepion pharaonis; assembly: GCA_903632075.3. Classification (NCBI taxonomy): domain Eukaryota; kingdom Metazoa; phylum Mollusca; class Cephalopoda; order Sepiida; family Sepiidae; genus Acanthosepion; species Acanthosepion pharaonis. Next base: position 1,518,309 of record CAHIKZ030000179.1, read on the forward strand.
AACTGAATAGACGTGTTAATACATTGACTAACAGACATTGGAAGAAGAGATATAATCAACTTCAGATAATTATTTCTATCCTTTCAAACAAATTCATCTATTGGACTTTTTGTCTCCAACCAACAGACGTTAACTGATAAAGAAATACATTTAGTTAATTCTCTCTTCTCTTTCTCGTTGTATGAATGTAATAATTATATAAAAGTATTCTTTTAAACTTTCATTTGTCTTCTCCTCAGTTCCTCTGTTACGACTCAAATGGGGAGTCGCTAATTTTCCCCATATGGTTTTTCATTCTACGGAGATTATATTGCAGTGATAACTTAGCATCTTTAAAAGACTGGAGTAACACTGTTCAGTCTTTCTCAAATGCACCCAGGTACTTCTAGTGGGCTTGTTTCATGGCTTCCAGAAGCTGGCTAATTTCAGGATAATTTTCATTAAACCAATCCCGAAGTTTATGCTCAACATAACCAAGAACCTCAGCACTCACCTGATAGACACTGGTCTTAAACTGCTTGCTTATCCCATCAAAAATTGTTCTCTCAAAGACACCTTGGAGTTGCTGTTTCACAACATCAACCATATGCTGTGATCTTAGCCAAACCTACAGATCAACTCCCGGCGCTACCCTTATACCTGATCCCCATCCTGACACTCCAATAACAAGAAACTGACATCTCGCCGATCTTAGACACTCCATAAACAAATATATGTTGATCACAAACCTAATTCTCATTATTCCTTTCCCTGGCAACCAAACGCTTAACATCAAGGATGTGACTATGTTTGAACCTGGGGTGTATCCAAGTTACTTTAGTGATTCCTTGCAGATTAAAGAAAGATTTGCAAATAACAAGATCAAACTGAGTGCATAATTTAAAAAGGAGGAGGCAGTAACTGTTTGTCTTGCCAAGACTATATTTTGCCCAGAGATTCCCCGGTGTTACCTACCCTAGCATTAAAATCTCCGAGCAGAATAATTTTATCAGCTACAGGAATCTTCGTCAGTATTGTCCTGAGGTCTTGATAAAAGGCCAGGATCACTTCATCATTGTTTGTAAGAGAATAGACGGAAATAATAGTCATGTAACGTTTATTTGGAAGAGGAACTCCCAGTTCGCATAATCCCATCGCTAAAGCCTTGAGTAAGTTCTAGGAAATTAACTAGCTCAGATTTTATGGCAAAGCCAACTCCCCCCATTATGCCTTTCACCCTGCGGTTTACCTCTCCAGAAAAAAAAGTATGACCAGACCCTATTTCAGTTAAATGATCTTCATTATTTAGTCGAGTTCCAGAGAGTGCAGCAATATCAATCTTAAGCTCCTTAGCAATAATTCCAGTCTGACGTTTACGATCAAGAAGTTTTCGAATATTTCAATAAAGGGTCTTTAAATTAAGACACTTAATTTTTGTAATTCCTTGTTTTTCTCCTGCTATATAAAGAACAGGCGTTTAGGTCACCTTTTCTAGAGCCTTCCCAAATTAATGGATAAGCAGTTGCTCCCTAGATAAATCTGCTCAGACACTCCACTGAGACATGTTGATATTCGGTCAACAAAATCGGCGACATTAAGAAAAAACCCTAAGCCGACCATGTGCAGATTTGTGACTAGGTACTTCCAGACATGTCGAGACTGCTCACGTCGGCACGCATCCGGTGCCATGGGTCTTCTGAAGAGATATCTGCACATACATATAGATGATAATTCTACAGAAACGTGCTACACATAGAGCATCGTCTCCATCCCTTTAATGTGATGCTCACTGACAAGCCAAAGTAAGATGACTGATTAGTATCATTCAGTTTTTATTCGTTCAGTCATATATATATATATATATATATATATATATATATATATATATATATATATATATATATATATATATATATATATATATATATATATATATAATATATATATAGGTACCACCAAAGATTCGCTAAAAATGAGAATACATGATGTAAAAAATACCCCAAACTTAATAAATACAAAGTTTTATCATCAAAATCTTCCCATTATTATTAAGAGGAAAAAAAACTAAAGGATTTTATTATTATTTATTTTTTATCTTTTGTAGAACCTTTAAAAGTTTGCTTATTTTCTTGCATCAGCGGTTTACAATACATTAGTGTAAGAAATTTTAGCATCTTTTTGCAGTGAAAAACACATTGATTTGGAAATTCTTGCAAAAATCAAATAATCGTCAGATTTTAATGAAACTTTCAGAACTTATTCACAAATGAATGAAATTATATTTAAATGATTTTTATTTTAGAAAGTCGTGATACAAATATTTTCTTACAGCTATTACCCGCCCCCACATTTAATTTTATGAAATTTCGAGAAATTCATTTTTGTAGGACTTAAAGTTTATATTAGTTATAAGCAGTTGTAAGTTATATAAGTGGTTATTAGTTATAAGCAGAAGTCCTTGGAGAATTTAAACCATTAATTTTCTATTGTAAAACATGATTCCCAGTTATTAATAAAAGTTGCAATAAAAGATTATTTAATTAGAAAAGCTTTTAATAACATTTATAAATAACATATATTATGGACACTAATTAAACTAAGGAAATAAAATTTAAAAAAATAAGTGAATAAATAAATAATAAAATAAAATAAAAAAATCTGAATAAATAAATAAATTAAATAATAGGAATGTAGTAATAAATAATTAACAACACAAATAAATTAAATAATAATCAACAACAAATAATTAATCAATAATAAATAATGAGTAAAACATTAAAATTGCCATAAAATAGCTGCCAATATTCACATTCAGATCAACAATTATTCCTACACAGTAGATTATAGATTAATTTGAAACATAAACATTACTGTCTCCCCAGTAACTATTATGATAATATATAATAATAGACCTTATTAGTCATAATGCTCCATTAGCCATCATATATAAATAGTCAAGTCATAAACACAACGCACATGGCCTGAAGATTGCATTCAAGCAGGAAACAGACTGCCACCTGGGGTTGACCTCAGTGTCAAATTTTAAACACACACACACACACACACACACACACACACACACACACACACACACACATATATATATATGCAAAAGTCAGAGACAACTTTGGACTATAATAACTTTTTAATAAATTATCTACTTGCAAATGAATGTTTTGTAGCTTTTTTTCACAGATGTTATGTTGACTCTACAAATGTCATTTGCTAATTTTCCTCATTGGTTAACCTACAAAAATGGCCATCTATATGTCTCAGAGCATTTGAATAGACCAAGGCAGCAGATGTTTTTAATCAAAAAAGAAAACTTTATTGTGCATACCAAAGACAAAAAAAAACTACTAGATTGTTAGTATTTCATGTGCATCCCTTTAGCTTCTATAATGGCTTTCATTGGCTCTCCTTTATTAAATTTGTGGATATTACAATTTCATTCACTGTCTGGGCTCCCATATTTGCCTTATCTAAGTATGTGAATGTGTTATTTATCAATTTTTATATATTATTACATATGTTCATATAAATATAGATACTCACATATAATCATCATATATTCAGTTGTATGGCTATAGGTTTATGACCCTGGGTTTCATGCTTTTGTGATCATCAGACAAATATATATATATATATATTATGAAATGGACTAAGTCCAAAAATTATTTTAATATATTTTCTGTTTATACATTATTTTTATAGATACACATATCTAAGTAAATGTTTTGTTTATAATAAACAGTATTAACAACATTTACCGTCCTGAATGGCCAAGGAATTTCATTGGACACAGATTCTATTCTTGTTGGAGGAAACATGTTTTCTTTGAGATTTCTCGGACATTCAGGCTGGTAAATAGTGTTTATTATAAAGAGAGCATTTACTTAAATATTTGGATCTATAAAAATAAACAGAATATATATATATATATATATATATACATATGTATGTATGTATATATATTTGTGTATATTTATATGGATGTAAGTATAGCTGCATACATATTTAGCTGTAAATATAAAAATTGGTTTCTGTGCCTACATATACACTATGTCTGATTGAATTATGCAAATTGTTGTTTTTTTTTTCTTCATTAAATTGATATTGACCATCCATTACTAGTAAATTTTTCAGGGTTTAGATTTAATTTTCTGGTTTAGATTTATATGATAAATATATATATTTTATATTTTCTTTTATTAGAAACTTTTACAATAACTTATTTAGCAGTATGAAATCTTATTATGCAACTTGATTATTATTAATCGTATTATGAATAAAAATATTGAGTTGAAAAGTTATTGATATTTACTTTTTAATTTATGATATCTAAAGTTTGTCATTGATCATAAAAAAATATTATGAAGTTATTGAGTGATGGAAAATTATGTTGGACTTTGTGAAAACATTGAACATCAATGATGAAAAGATAAAAATGAAATAGAAATCATTGGTAAGATAAGAACAAGAAAAAAACTGGCTTTAAGATTGTTAAAAAAGATATTTGAGAAAAATTAAAAGGTAATAAATAAAGAAAGAAAATATTTGAAGAAGCTGGTGTTTCAAAATAAAACAGAAAAACTGACAAAAAAGTAAGACCATTGTATAAACTAGCACCTTTAAGTAAGCATCACAAAAAGAAAGGCCGAAGTTGTATGAAGAAATACATGAAAACTGATTTCACAACAGCCATTTTTAATGATGAAACTTACTCAATTAAGGATCATGATTGAATGGCTCAAGCAACTTAACTAGAATTTGGGTCTCTTTTTTTCCACTAGGTTTTGGGTGGAAAGATAAATTATATGAGTCTTCTCACTGAAAACTTGAAGCAACACAAAGACACTACAAGACGTGCTAAACTTAACAACAATTTTATTCAAGACTGCCACTTGATCTGTTTTGCTCCTAGAATTCCCGGAAGTGCTTTCACTCATCATCATCATCATAATCATAATAAACATTATTGATGTTGTTATAAAACATCACGTATGGAAATAGCCAACTAAGATAACTTAAAAAACAAGGAAAAGTGAAGTAATAATTTTGATTCAGATTGTGAGCTGTAAAATTCGATGAAAATTCAAAATTGATGATCATGTCATGATAAATGTGGAGATAAAAATTCTGATACGTTTTGTTTATGATATTGTTTTAAAAAATATTTAAGCATGAAATATTCAGCCAAAAATAAGAGTATCAGTCATGTTATCCATTGATGTAATGAATATGCATACACCTGGGTTCCCCCTCAGTAATATGACTGGCTGGTGTCAGCCATAAATACTGACTGATGTGGAGGTACAAGACGACGCCTATTAGCTATGCCTATTGTCTTTGCCTATTGCCTATGCCTATTGCCTACAACTACGACGAAGACCAGTCCATTACGGTTACCTGCTAGATTGTCCTACTCGGTTACAGTAGTCAACAACCTTTGTGCTACATATATATCCCTTTCCCGGACATATCATCCGTAAATACAGATGTACCAGTTACATTATCCTTGAATATAGGGATACCAGTCATGTTGTCCATAAACCTACACAAGTTTTTTTTACATGCAGGAGAAAATTTGTACTTATTATAGAGTGAGAAAGATGTGCACATTATACATTGGGAAATGTGTGTGTATCACAGAGTGGGCAATGTGGTAGGTATATTTCATGGAAAAAAAAGACAAAATGCTTATATATTCATTGACAGTTCTGACAAATAAAATACAAACTATCTTTATTTACAAAGATGTCTGATATAATTTCAATGAAATGCAGTTTATGTATTGTGAAAATTTCCTGAACAAAGAATTTTAGGAAAATGGCATTCTCTTTATAAAAATAAAAGAGAGTTTGGGAGATGCCTTCTCAAAGAGTAATTCATGTCATCATATTTCAAGAAAGAAGATTTAAATAACAGACAATAGATTTTGCACACTGCTCTGATGTGTTGAAACTTTAGTGAGGACAGATTTATAGAATAACTTTTGCCAATTAAGTCGTCTTGTTCCGATCAATAAGCCAGTGCTTCATTGTCGATTCTGAACAAGATAATGATGAGACATCACAAACAGTAAAGAGGTTAGAAATGCTAATGAAGAAAATAAAGAGGCTTTCTGGCAAGACAATATTTGCTCTGAAATAAAAAAAGCAAAAACAGAAAAAGTAAAATAAGAAAAGAGGAGGCAACAAATATAATAACAGGAGTGGATTTGTTTGTTTCTAAGATTATGTCAAGACAGAATTATTACATATTTTGAAAAGGTAAAAATTGAGAGAGTGAGATTGTTTAGAATTTTAAGGAGAGGGAAAGAGAGAAAGAAAGAGTGAGAGAGAAATAATAGTTAAAAAAGAGAAGAGTTTAAAATAGAAAGGATTAAAATAGAGAGATCAAGGATTGCAGAGAAGCAAAGAGCAAAATGAAAAAGAGAGAATGAAAAGATGAAGGATTGCAGAGAAGCAAAGAGCAAAATGAAAAGAAAGAATGAAAAGATGAAGGATTGCAGAAGCAAAAGCAAAAAAAAAGCAAGAGAAATGAAAAAGAGATGAAAGATGAAAAATGAAAAGAAAAAGAGAGATGAAAGATGAAATTGCAGAAGCAAAGAGCAAAAATGAAAAGAACAAGAGAGATGAAAAATGAAGGAAAAGCAAAAAACAAAAATGAAAAAAAAGAGAGATGAAAAGAGAAGATTGAAAAAGCAAAAATGAAAAAAAAGAGATGAAAAAGATGAAGGATTGCAGAGAAGCAAAGAGCAAAAATGAAAAAAAAAAGAGATGAAAAAGATGAAATTGCAGAAAAAAAAAAGCAAAAATGAAAAAAAAAAGAGATGAAAAGATGAAGGATTGCAGAGAAGCAAAAAGCAAAAAAAAAAGAAAAAAAGAGATGAAAAGATGAAGGATTGCAGAAGAAGCAAAAAAAAAATGAAAAAGAAAAAAGAGATGAAAAGATGAAAGATTGAAAAAAAAAAATGAAAAGAAAAAAGAGATGAAAAATGAAGGATTGCAGAAGCAAAAGAGCAAAAATGAAAAGAAAAAGAGAAAAATGAGAAAAAAAAACCAAAAGAAAAGAACAAAGATGAAAAGAGAAAAAAAGCAAAATGAAAAAAAAGAGATGAAAAGATGAAAAGGATTGCAGAGAAGCAAAAGCAAAAAATGAAAAGAAAAAAAGAGATGAAAAAGATGAAGGATTGCAGAGAAACAAAAGAGCAAAAATGAAAAGAAAGAGAGATGAAAAAAATTGCAGAGAAGCAAAAAGCAAAAAAGAAAAAGAGATGAAAAGATGAAGGATTGCAGAGAAGCAAAGAGCAAAATGAAAAAAGAAAAAGAGAGATGAAAAGATGAAAAGACAAAAAAAAAAAAGAGATGAAAAGATGCAGAGAAGCAAAAAGCAAAAAAATGAAAAAAAAAGAGATGAAAAGATGAAGGATTGCAGAGAAGCAAAAAAAAAAAATGAAAAGAAAAAAAGATGAAAAATGAAAAGAACAAGAGCAAAAATGAAAAGAACAAAGAGATGAAAAGATGAAGGATTGCAGAGAAGCAAAAGAGCAAAAAATGAAAAAGAAAAAAAATGAAAGCAGAGAAGCAAAGAGCAAAAAAAAAAATGAAAAGATGAAGGAAAGAGAAGCAAAGAGCAAAAAATGAAAAAGAAAAAGAGAGAAGAAACAAAGAGCAAAAATGAAAAGAACAAAAGAGGATGAAAAGATGAAGGATGAAAAAAAAGAGATGAAAAGATGAAGGATTGCAGAGAACAAAAAGCAAAAATGAAAAAGAACAAGAGAAAATGAAGGAAAAGCAAAAAGCAAAAATGAAAGAAAAAGAGAGATGAAAAAAATGAAGGATTGCAAAAGAGCAATTGCAGAAAAGAACAAGAGAGATGAAAAGATGAAAATTGAAAAGCAAAACAAAAAAAAAAAAGAACAAAAAGATGAAGAAGGATTTGCAGAGAAAAAAATGAAAAGAAAAAAAATGAAAAAAGATGAAAAGAGAACAAAAAAGAAAAAAAATGAAAAAAACATGAGATGAAATTGCAGAGAAGCAAAAAGAGCAAAAAATGAAAAGAAAAAGAGAGAAAAGATGAAAAAGATGCAAAAAACCAAAAATGAAAAGAAACAAAAGAGATGAAAAATGAAGGATTGCAGAAAGCAAAAGAAAAAAGAGAGATGAAAAGATGAAGGATTGCAAAAAAAAAGCAAAAATGAAAAGAACAAAGATGAAAAGATGAAATTGCAGAGAAGCAAAATGAAAAAAAAAAAGAGATGAAAAAGATGAAGGAAAACAAGCAAAAGAGCAAAAATGAAAAAAGATGAAAAGGATTGCAGAGAAGCAAAGAGCAAAAAAAGAAAAAGAACAAAAAATGAAAAGATGAAAGAAGCAAAAAAATGAAAAGAAAAAAAGATGAAAAAAATGGATTGCAGAGCAAAAGCAAAAAGAAAAAAAAAATGAAAAAGAAAATTGAGAGCAAAAAAAATGAAGGAACAATTGAAAAAGATGAAGGCAAAAAGCAAAATGAAAAAAAAAAAGAGAGAAAAAGATGAAGGATTGCAAAAAAAAATGAAAAGAACAAAAAGAGATTGCAGAGAAGCAAAGAGCAAAAATGAAAAAAAAAAAGAGAGATGAAAAGATGAAGGATTGCAGAAAAGAAAAGAGCAAAAAATGAAAAGAACAAAAGATGAAAAGATGAAGGATTGCAGAGAAGCAAAGAGCAAAAATGAAAGAAAAATGAAAAAAAACCAAAAATGATGAAAAACAAATTGCAGAGAAAAAAGAAACCAAAAAAATGAAAAGAAATGAAAAAGATGAAGGATTGCAGAGAAGCAAAAGCAAAAATGAAAAGAACAAAAAGATGAAAAAATGAAGGAAAAAGAAGCAAAGAGCAAAAAATGAAAAGAAAAGAGAGATGAAAAAGATGAAGGATTGCAGAGAAGCAAAAGAGCAAAAATAGAAAAGAACAAGAGAGAAAAAAGATGAAGGATTGCAGAGAAGCAAAAGCAAAAATGAAAAGAACAAGAGAGATGAAAAGATGAAGGATTGCAGAGAAGCAAAAGAAAAAAATGAAAAGAACAAAAGATGAAAAGATGAAGGAAAAGAAGCAAAATGAAAAGAAAAGAGATGAAAAGATGAAGGATTGCAGAGAAGCAAAAGAGCAAAAAAAAAAGAACAAGACAGATGAAAAAAGATGAAAAATTGCAGAGAAAAAGCAAAAGAAAAATGAAAAGAAAAGAAGAGAAAAAGCAAAAATGAAAAGAAAAAGAGATGAAAAGGATTGCAGAGAAGCAAAAGCAAAATGAAAAGAAAAAGAGAGATGAAAAGATGAAGGATTGCAGAGAAGCAAAGAGCAAAAATGAAAAGAACAAGAGAGATGAAAAGATGAAGGATTGCAGAGCAAAAGAAAAGAAAAAATGATGAAAAATGAACAAGGAAAAAAGAGATGAAAAAAGATGAAAGAGATGAAAAGATGAAGGAAAAGAAGCAAAATGAAAAGAACAAAGAGATGAAAAAGATGAAGGATTGCAGAAAAGCAAAAAGAGCAAAAATGAAAAGAACAAGAGAGATGAAAAGATGAAGGATTGCAGAGAAGCAAAAGAGCAAAAATGAAAAGAACAAAGAGATGAAAAAGATGAAGATTGCAGAGAAAAGCAAAAAAATGAAAAGAACAAGAGAGATGAAAAAAGATGAAGGATTGCAGAGAAGCAAAAGAGCAAAAAATGAAAAGAACAAAAAATGAAAAAAAAGAGAAGCAAAAGAGCAAAAATGAAAAGAACAAAAGATGAAAAAAGATGAATTGCAGAGAAGCAAAGAGCAAAAAATGAAAAGAAAAAGAGATGAAAAGATGAAGGATTGCAGAGAAGCAAAGAGCAAAAAATGAAAAGATAAAAAGATGAAAAAGATGAAGATTGCAGAGAAGCAAAGAGCAAAAATGAAAAGAACAAGAGAGATGAAAAGATGAAGGATTGCAGAGAAGCAAAGAGCAAAAATGAAAAGAACAAAAGATGAAAAGATGATTGCAGAGAAGCAAGAGCAAAAATGAAAAGAACAAGAGAATGAAAAAGATGAAGGATTGCAGAGAAGCAAAAAGCAAAAATAGAAAAGAACAAAAATGAAAAAGATGAATGATTGCAGAGAAGCAAAAGAGCAAAATGAAAAGAAATGAAGATGAAAAAAGATGAAGGATTGCAGAGAAGCAAAAGCAAAAATGAAAGAACAAAAATGAAAAAATGAAAAAGCAAAAGAAAAAATGAAAAAAAAAGATGAAAAAGGATTGCAAAAGAGCAAAAATGAAAAAGAAAAAAGAGATGAAAAAAATGAAAAGCAAAAGCAAAAAAATGAAAAGAACAAAGAGAGATGAAAAGATGAAGGATTGCAGAGAAGCAAAAGAGCAAAAATGAAAGAAAAAGAGAGATGAAAAGATGAAGGATTGCAGAGAAGCAAAAGAGCAAAAATGAAAAGAGAGATGAAAAGATGAAGGATTGCAGAGAGAGAAAAGAGAAAAAAGAAGCAAAGATGAAAAAGATGAAGGATTGCAGAGAAGGCAAAAATGAAAAGAGAGAGATGAAAAGATGAAGGATTGCAGAGCAAAGAGCAAAAATGAAAAGAACAAAGAGAGATGAAAAATGAAAAGAAAAAAAAGAAAAAAGAAAAGAACAAAAAAGATGAAGGATTGCAGAGAAAAAGAGCAAAAAGAAAAGAACAAAGAGATGAAAAATGAAAAGAAGCAAAAGAGCAAAATGAAAAAAGAACAAGAGAGATGAAAAGATGAAAGGATTGCAGAAGCAAAAGCAAAAAAAAGAAAAAACAAAAGATGAAAAAATGAAGGAGAGAGAGAAAAAAGAGCAAAAATGAAAAAGATGAAAGATGATTGCAGAGAACAAAAGAGCAAAAATGAAAAGAACAATAGAGATGAAAAGATGAAAAAGCAAAAAGAAAAAGAACAAAGAGATGAAAAAGATGAAGGATGCAGAGAAGCAAAGAGCAAAAATGAAAAAGAAAAGAGAGATGAAAAATGAAAGGAGATGCAAAAGAGCAAAAATGAAAAGAACAAGAGAGATGAAAAGATGAAGGATTGCAGAGAAGCAAAGAGCAAAAATGAAAAGAACAAGAGAGATGAAAAGATGAAGGATTGCAGAGAAGCAAAGAGCAAAAAAAGAAAAAGAACAAAGAGATGAAAAAAATGAAAAAGAGAAGCAAAAGCAAAAAATGAAAAGAACAAGAGAGATGAAAAAAGATGAATGATTGCAGAGAAGCAAAGCAAAAAATGAAAAGAAAAGAGATGAAAAAATGAATGATTGCAGAGAAGCAAAAGAAAAATGAAAAGAAAAAAAGAGAGATGAAAAGATGAAGGATGCAGAGAAGCAAAGAGCAAAAAATGAAAAAGAAAAAGAAAAAAAAATGAAGGAACAGAGAAGCAAAGAGCAAAAATGAAAAGAAAAAGAGAGATGAAAAGATGAAGGATTGCAGAGAAGCAAAGAGCAAAAATGAAAAGAACAAGAGAGATGAAAAGATGAAGGATTGCAGAGAAGCAAAGAGCAAAAATGAAAAGAAAAAGAGAGATGAAAAGATGAAGGATTGCAGAGAAGCAAAGAGCAAAAATGAAAAGAACAAGAGAGATGAAAAGAAGCAAAAGCAAAATGAAAAAGAGATGAAAAAGATGAAGGATTGCAGACAAAACAAAAGCAAAATGAAAAAGAACAATAGAGATGAAAAAGAGAGAAGCAGAGAAGCAAAAGAGCAAAAATGAAAAGAACAAGAGATGAAAAATGAAAAGAGAAGCAAAAGCAAAAATGAAAAGAAAAAGATGAAAAGATGAAGGATTGCAGAGAAGCAAAAGCAAAAAAAAAAAAAAAAAGAGATGAAAAAGATGAAGGATTGCAGAGAAGCAAAGAGCAAAAATGAAAAGAACAAAAGAGATGAAAAAGATGAAAGAAAAGATGAAAAAGAAACAAAGACAAAATGAAAAATGAAAAAAGAGATGAAAAAGATGAAGGATTGCAGAGAAAAGAAAAATGAAAAGAAAAAGAGAGATGAAAAGATGAAGGATTGCAGAGAAGCAAAAGCAAAAATGAAAGAAAGAGAGATGAAAAAATGAAGGATTGCAGAGCAAAGAGCAAAAATGAAAAAAGAACAAGAGAGATGAAAAGATGAAAACAAGAAGCAAAGAGCAATAATGAAAAAAAAGATGAAAAGATGAAGGATTGCAGAGAAGCAAAAGCAAAATGAAAAGAACAAAAATGAAAAATGAAAAAGAAGCAAAAGAGCAAAATGAAAAGAAAAGATGAAAAAATGATTGCAGAGAAGCAAAGAGCAAAAAAGAAAAAACAAGAGAGATGAAAAGATGAAGGATTGAAAACAAAGAGGAAAATGAAAAGAAAAAAGAGAGATGAAAAGATGAAGGATTGCAGAGAAGCAAAAGAGCAAAAATGAAAAGAACAAGAGAGATGAAAAAGATGATTGTAGAGAAGCAAAAGCAAAAATGAAAAGAAAAAGAGAGATGAAAAGATGAATGATTGCAAAAAAAGAGCAAAATGAAAAGAAAAGAGATGAAAATGAGGATTGCAGAGAAGCAAAAAAACAAAATGAAAAGAATATCAGAGATATGAAAATATCATTCGAAACAAATATAAAAAACAAAAGAAAATAAACTTATTTCAATATATAAAGAATGATCAGGTATATATATCAAAACAATAAAGCCAAATGAACGATTCATATTGAGAATACCTAATTGACATGATAGTATGACATACATACAGTGAAAGGGAAAAATATAGACAATACAAAGTATATATATATATATATATGTGTGTGCCAGATTAGGCCAAAAATGGAGTAATGTTGTCATATTTTGGCACAAATTTGGGTGACAAATTATTCTCTACCCTTCAACACCTCTCCCACATGTGCTCTGTTGCTACTTCCATGGAAACTGCTCAGACAAACTACATTTGCTGGTCCTGGCAAGGCAAATCTTCATAACAAGAACACACCCTGACATTTCCGTAGGAGCAAACCACTCACATTCCGTCTGTATTCCATTGGTGAGATGTAAGTTCCACTCAAACAGCTTCTTCCTAGGAAACACTGCCCTGTGCAACCAACTCTTGACAGGATGTTTCCCTGATCATTACAGTCTTAACCCATAGAAGGCTAGGGTTAATTGTTATCTCCCTCACCTATACACGCAAATGGCCTCCTAATGTAATCCTCTAGTGCGAGTGGCCTCCAGGCCTTATAAAGAGTGACCCTCACTGTGTGTGTATATATATATATATATATAAATATGTATATATATATATATATATATATATATATATATATGAAGAAATATACTTTTAATGTGTGTTATATTTATGGGATAAAGTGCTCAATATCAGTGATAGAGCATATGTAAATATAAAAGTGAACACTGAAGTCAACATTCAGAGGCAACAGGCTGTTTCATGCTAGATGCAAGTGTGGCCTGACAATTGCATCTAGCATGAAACAGCCTGTCGCCTCTGGAGTGTTGACTTCAATGTTCTCTTATGTGTGTGTATATATATATATATATATATATATATATATATAATTATACATATCATTTAAAACAACTGACAGGGTACTGTGGTTAAGTTTTTTATTCAATTTTTCTTGTGTTCTTCTAATTTTCTTCTTTTATGTAGAAATTGTCCAAATGTTTTGTATGTCCAAGTGCTTTCGGATTGAAAAATGATACATCCTCAGTACTTGTCTTTTCAACAAAGGTAAGGTTTTTGCAGTATAGATTCAATGCCTCTAATACTGCTTGACTTGAAGCCATTCCAGGTGATGTTGCATGTTGTCTCTGGATTCTAGTGATCTCCTGGCAATTCTACAGTGGAGATTCCAATACTGCATCACAAACTGAATTAATGACGTTCCTTGGAGAAAGCAAGAGGGAGACAGAAAGAACGGATGTCAGCCTGATATCTATCATCTCTTTGTGATGTCTTGTCTGTCTCTGTTGAAAGCATGGCATGCAAAGGAATCTGTAAGAAGAGAGCCTCTTCATATCCCTGTTGTTGCTGCTGAAAGAATACTAGTTGTTTTTCAATGTTTTTTGGGGTCTTATATTAAAATTTGAATAAAGGCAATCCATTATTCTCAGCTTCCCAAACCAAAAGGGTTTGTCAAAGTTCAGGCCAGTAAGGTAGGTTTTGTCTTGTTATGCATTCAGTGACAGTATACATAAAAAATTGTATGTGGTGAATATTGATGGACATTGTCCATCAATATTGTTGCTGTTATTTTACTAAAGATTCATTTTCATATAGAATGCTGGGAAAGCACAATGATTTCACAGACTTATTTTTGTGTTTTTCTGAGATTCTCAAGATATGTTTATACAGTTAACCAAAGGTTTTGATTTGAATTTATTTACCAGTCTATCTCTTCATCTAAGCTTATAATTTTGGTAGGAGAAAAGTTGGATTGCTTGCTGGGCTGTTGGAGATAGAAAGTATGTAACACATCTGTTTAGTTAGATGTTGATAGGAACGGGTTTGTTTTCTTCAGGCTGATTTGTAAGCTGAAGGGGGTCCCTGTTCTTTGCAAAGCAGGATGTTATCTTATGAAGGGTGGAAGTGTCATGTCATCTATAGGAAGACAGTCTCCTTTCAACTGTAACATGGTTTTGGAATTTCTTCCAATTGAACAGGTTGCCACCATTTGCACACATGATAATAGTCACTTCTTTGCAAAAGAAGACCATCTCTTCACTTGGTAGATTTTTTTGTGTTTTTCAATCACAATTTTATTATTTTCATTATTTATACCTGAGATAATGCTCTGCTATGAGCCTGTAAATGATTCTTTAGGCCAACTTCACATTTACAACGTCTCTTATACAAATGGCAAACATAAAATTTGTCTGTTTCCTATCTTGGAAACTTGCCTGTACCAGTGTACAATGATGTGATGTTGGAGTCACGCAACAGATTTACCAACCTTGTTATAAAACTCACAAAAGTAACCTGTAGGTCTTTTTGGTAGGATTACACACACACACACACACACACACACACACACACACATGCACACATACATACACACACACACACACACACACACACACACACAGACATACACACAATTAGCTTTTGCCATCTTCTGTTAGAACACTTTTCTGATATTTAAATTTTTGTACTTGTTTTATTTTAGTATCTCTAATTGGTAATTTGTATTTTGGGCTCATCCTTGTACTAATGACCATGTATTCTTTTTTATGGTAGTTGATGATTAGTCCTTTCTTTTCACATTCCTTCATTACATTCTGTAGGAATTCTTGTAGTTTCATTTCTGTGTCTACTATCAACACTATGTCATCTGTATATCTTATGTTTTTAATGATGAATTCTGGTAGAAAATCTAATTCTCTCAAAACTGCCTCACTTTATAGGCTAAATAAGTCTAATGAAAAGATACATCCTGATCTCACACTCCTTTCTATTTTTGTATATCCGCTGAACTCATTTTCTATCCGTATGCAAGCTGTTTGCTGCCAGTATAGGTTCTTGATTATTCTAATATCCTTCCCAAATATGTCAAGATTGCTGAGCAGTTCAAACAGATCTTTGTGGTGTACTTTGTTAAATGTCTTTGTGTAATCTATAAAACACAAGTACACATCCTTCTGCATTTGTATTGCTCTTTCTAATAACATTTTGGGCATAAATATTGCGTTCCTTGTTCCAATGTCTTTGATGAACACACACTGCTCTTGTCCTATTTCTGGTCTGATTCTGCTGCACATTCTATTCATCAGAATTTGGATGATCAGTTATGTTATATGGCTCATTAGTCTGATTGTCCAATAGAGTTCACATTTCATTTGCACCTGTTTTTTAGGCAGTTCTATGAAAATAGATCTCATTACATCTTCTGGTATATCGTCACTGTTGTAGATTTCATTTATTATTTCTGTAATAAAATAATATTTAAAGTGCTCTATTTTTCGTCCAATAAAAATGCTTCCCTCCTAATTATACTCGCTTCGTTTTTCGAGCCTGTTAAGCCATAAAAAAAACGCTATAAAAGAGGTCACACGGAAGTTCAAAAGGCAGTCAACAGGTGGCCACAAAGGAGACCTGTCACGGTCAGGCCAAGCATTCAGCAGCTGTCAGCAGGAGAGCACCAACCACCGTCAACATGTGTGAACTACTATGAGAGATCGACCAGATCCGAAAGCCGGCTTATGAACTTTACCACAAGGTAGCTGTCCCAAACCTACTCGTTCCTGTTGAAATAAACCACGTAAATCTATTTCTGCTGTTGTCGTATTTCTTTCTTGCAACCATACGCTTGTCTATAACATTGGTGTCAACTTTTATATAT
This sequence comes from Acanthosepion pharaonis, assembly GCA_903632075.3. Lineage (NCBI taxonomy): Eukaryota > Metazoa > Mollusca > Cephalopoda > Sepiida > Sepiidae > Acanthosepion > Acanthosepion pharaonis. Next base: position 1,534,640 of record CAHIKZ030000179.1, read on the forward strand.
GTATGCTCTATCCCTGATATTGAGTACTTTTACCCATAAATATAGAATACCTCAAAACTATATTTTTATCATATTATATATATATATATATATATATATATATATATATATATATATATATTATATATGTAAAAATCCGTGGGTAAATAATACAAGTGAATCCTAATAATATAATATATTAAATCTGATCCACAAAGTGAGTTCAATGTATTTATTACAGAGTATATATAAATAAATTACATATAAAAGAAATTCAAAGATGCCCCATTTGAATAGCTATTTCTCTCTGCAAGAATTAACCTTGCAAGGTTTGTCAGTACCAAGGGGTTTGGGGATTAATCCTTAAGCTACCTTTTTTATTTTATCTCCAAACCTCTTGGTGGTGTTGACAAACCTTGCAAGGTTAATTCTTGCGGAGAGAAATAGCTATTCATATAGGGTATGTTTGAATTTTTTTATATGCAATTTATATATATATATATAAGGAGGCATGGTGGAGGCATGGTTTGCAGCTTGGATTGAGGAATCGAAAAGCCAAGTTCAAATTCCAGTCGAATATGCTAATACCCTTGGGAAAAGTATGAATCCTCTTCTTCTCCCTTCAGTAATTGGTAAATAGCAGAACAGACTGACTTCTATAGCCTTGGATAGCAACTGGTGTAGGAGAAGGACAACTCTGAGTTCAAAACCTGCAGAGGGTTGTTTGAGGACCTTGTGGCATATGGTTTCTGTATTCTGCCCTTCAAAAAGTGTGGATGGTTCTGCACAAAACCTTCATCACTATAATCAAATCTCATATGCTGGTGTTGGTCTGTTGGTTCCTAGGAACTATTCTGCTTGACCCTTCATATGTCAAATTTGACAGGAGAGTCAAATATATATATATATATATATATATATATATATATATATATATATAATTATTCAGAACCCTGTTTATATATCATGTTAAATATAGGTGGTGATGCTGAAAAGTTCAAAGGTTTTGTCTCAGAAAGAGATCTTCATATTTTAGAAATTGCTTCCCATTTGGCCAGAGAAGAACTTTTCAGCACCTCCTTGTATATCTATTCATCTATCTATCTAATATATATATATATATATATATATATATATATATATATATATTTGATAGATAGATATACAATATATATCCTTTCATAAATGGCATACATATTTCATAACACTAGAAATTTAAACATTTACAGTAAAGAATAAATAAATATTATCATAATATTTTTAAAAGTAAACATTATATTTCATTTTAAATCTTAAAAAAATGAAGCACCTAATAAAGTAGAATGTTTTCAGTGTGCTTTGAATATATTTGAAGAATTGTGTTTATTGCTTTCAGATTATATATAGATTTTATAATTGCTTAAACTAATTCCTGTTTTTATATCTACCTATAAATACTTTTTATATATGCCTAGAAATACTTTTTTATATCTGCTATAGAGGGTGCTATGGATAAATTGTCATCTAAATTATCTCAAAAAGAAAATAACACTGACATCTCATTTTAATAGATATATTTACCAAAATTACACAAAAATACCTTGAAATATTAAAGAATAACTTTACTAAATAAAATTGCCCTTGGCTTCAATCTCCTGAAATTCTTCTGGACAGTCTCTTTGTTTAAGTTGGTGAAATCTGCCATAATCCTTGCCTTCAGTTCATCTTTAGTGTTACAAAGACTTTTGTTGGTCTATCACTCAACTGTGCCCCACACTTAATAATCAAAAGGGTTGCAATGTGGGGAATTAGGTGAACAGATGTAAGGGTTGATGTAGTCGCAGAAATTGTCTGACATCCACAACTGGGTTCACCTGCTTGTGTGGCATGGTGCAGAGTCATGTTGCCAGACACAGGGCCTTCCAGCAGTCACCCTCTTGACCTAGGACAGTACTACCTCTTCAAGGCACTTGATGTAGGCCTCAGTCTGAGGCCCTCACAAACAAATTTGGAAGGTCTTTCCTTATCAGAACAATCAGTGTGTGTTTTGTGAGCTGCTGTATATTTGTAATCACCATTAGGCTCTTCCAACTCTTTCCAAATCCTCTGCACTGTTCTCAGATTGACACCCAAACACTCTGAAATGTTCGTATTGGAGCTTCTTTCCAAATTTCTAGCAGTGTGAATTGTGTCATGGTCCTCTTTTTCTCACAAATGGTACCCAACGAACCCTACTATACTGTGCAGTTGACAAAATCAAAAAGAAACAATGCACATGCACAAAATTAAAAAAAAAAAATTGGCAATTTTCTCATTGCACCCTGTAAATACATTTTCTAGTATCTACCTAAAGCGAGCTACTAGGTTGGCATCTCAGTTGTACCCTTTCACTGTTGAAGCAGTTCGATATAACCACCTCTTCTACTCAAACAGCTTCTTTTCTTGCATTTCCTGTCTGTGGAACTCCCTTTCTCTTACTTGCTTCTCTGATAACTATAATCTTCAAATATTCAAGTGTATTGTCAGTCGATATCTTCTGATGCCATGATCTTTATCCTCTCCCCAAACATGCCTCTTTACTCTTGTTCTCAACCCTCTGTAACCCCTCCCTCTTTACTCTGGCTCTCCCTCCCTGTAACCCCTTTGCATGCTAGTGGCACTCTCACCTTGCTTGGGGTGAAATGCTTAAAAAAAATGGACTTTTTATATTTGCCTATAAATACTTTTCTTTTTATACCTGCCTATAAATACTTTGTTAATCAGACATTTTTTAAAAGTTTTAAAAATATTCAGAAACAAAAAACACCATGCTAAGATGACAAACAATGTAGTGATTTTTGTACACATATTTTTTTGATTGAATTATCACACAATTTTAAGTGATATGAGAAATAGAGAGAGAAACAAGGAGAGAAAGTGGCAAATATGAACAAATCTGGATAGACATGAGATGTAAGATTTTAAATGATTGACTCATTTTCAAATCTTACTTTTGTTACTGTAATAGTCAACTATTAAAAAGACAGTCATTAATTTCTTTACTGCTCTGTCACATTTTAACAAAGGTTCTCCTTTGGTGTAAATGAACTCTTCAATCTCCCTACAGGTCAGAGTCATGCAGTGATATGCTTAACATTAGTGAGAGTGCAGTACAATGCATCTTTTTGTTTTCACTTTTACACAAAAGGAATCAAGTGCAAAACTAATTGACTCTTGCAACAACTGTTTCTTAGTAGGAATGACACTGGGGGTCATTTAGCAAATAAATGGGAAAGGAAATTAATTTTTCGTTCGATCAAGCTAAAATCAACCAAAGAAGAACTTGCATTTAGAATGATTTTAGATGCGGAAAGAATTGTGAAACATTTATCTGCAGTAAATGAACAAAGGTGATTTAGTGTCATAGGGATACAGAAGGTGATTGATGGAAATAAGTCACGTTTATCATGTGACGGCTGCTTAATGACATTACTTTACACAGTGACTAAAGCGGCAGACAAATACAGTTCAATTTACAGCAGCCAAACCAAAAAGTTGATTTCTTTAACTCAGGCCCCCATGGCCTGGGCAGAAACTAAATCTGTCTCCCCAATAGCTTACAAGTCCATGGTGCAGTTTCCCTTTGGCAATATATCTTCTCTAGATAGAGAATGGAACTCCAGCTCACAGTCCTCAATTTGGGAAAACCCAAGACACACTCTTTCCCATTTGTGGAATATGTCCTCATCTAGGACATAGATGAATCCAACTCATTTGAATCTGGGGTCCTAAACATGGCTTCTCCAGATACAGGAGTATCTCCATATTATATGTAAAACACTTCCTTTTTGTTTCTCCTTACACTCTACTTTGCTGATATATTATTCTCTGTGTGGGACATGTGTATATATGTATATATAGTTTCGTGTATGTCTTATTGATGTAAAAGTGTCTCTGAGAAGAAAACATGTTTGTTATTCCTTTTCCTTTCAGCCATTCCATTCTGTCCATGAAGTTATTATATCATGGATATAGTAATGCCCATAATAGGGGAAAATACAAATTGGAGAATAAATTTTTCTATCATAGCTCTCTCCTGTTAGAATGTCTTGTGGGTTCAAATACAAAGAAATGATATGTTGTATATTTCATCTTCATGATTGAATACCCTCAAGGATAGTGGCTGTGTGATTGGATGAAATTAGGAACATTTAGTTATAACTTCATTCAAAAAACAGGTTCCATTTTTTTTTGGATATCAACAGACATTTTATCCAAAATTGTCAAAGCTACTATGTTTAATATTATTTACTGATTCTAGTGAAAAACAAACAATATTTTTGGTATATTATGCATCTTTATTTCAATAAATTACAAATTGCAGTTCAAGCACAGAAAGGATTTATGCAGACCATGGAGAAAGTTCTGGAAAAGATCAAATATATCAAATGCTCTTTGCAAAAATTGATACTGCAACTGTTTTTTTGAATGATGTTGCACAGTCAAGTGGATCAGCTGAGATGGATTTGTTTTGAAATGAAAACCTTAGTTAAGAATAATCAGTGTCACATAATATGACACAAAGACAATTTGCTTAAAATAGTCAAGTGAAATATTGAAAATCATTGACACAGGCTGATGTCAGTTGCTCTGATCAATATTTTCCAAGTAAATTAAACAAAAAAATCACTGAATTGATATTTGCAATTTTAACAAAATGAAAATATTCTGTTTTTAAAAAATGTGACAGACAAAAAAAGTGAATACTTTACAACAATGTGGAATGCCAGAGATCATATAACAAGTGAAATGCATCACCATTTAAGGTATTGAAGAAGGTGATGCTGTGTGTTTGTTATGATGAATTGTAGAAGTTTTCTACAATGAATGCCTGGAAAAATCAAGTGACCAATTCCAAGTAATACTGCTCCAAATTTGACAAACTGAAACCTGCAATTGATGAAAAGTATGAATAATTATTTTTTTTTAAATATGAGGGATTAATTAATTTAATTGAGATACTGTGAATTAGCACCTTTATTTGGTGACCAGGTAAATATTGCTACAGCTAGGCTTGCAATTTTTCATGCATCATATTCATGTGATATTGATGCAATGAATTTTATTGCATTTTTTTATTGATTTGTTTTTTACAGCTTATCAACCCTTTTTGCAGGTTATTTAAAGCAAAAAAATATTTTTAGATTGTAAGAATTTAGTGGAGGGATAATAATGATTTACTGACACATGTCCTACTAATTAACTAATACCTGGGTGAGAAAGGGTGGGTTATTGCTTTTCTCAGGAGTATTTGTGCATAATTAAATATAATGAACCTCACTGAAATTGGAACTTAGTTCTGCGATTTCTAATTCCAATACACCATTGCACCAACTGCACATCCAAGTATACAGTACTTGGTATTCTCAAGTGGCCACCCATCTGGGTACTTACAAAGCTCAATCTTGCTTAACTTTGGTGATCATGCAGTAATCGGTGTTTCAATGTGATATGGCTGTAATTCAAATCTTATCACCATTGAAAGCTCAGACTATGCATTAATTATGGGTGTGATTATGGCAAAATATGACCTTCAAACATTGCAAAATTCATTCATGCCATCTTTTCTACTCTGAGCATTCCTCTTTTTGGTTTTATGCATCCTATTGACAAAAACATCATTTGTTCTGTTATTTCTTTTCCTTTATTTTCCTTTTGTATCTATAATCCTCATTGTTTGTATCATTGCACACACTTTTATTGAGCCATTCCTATTTTGCTTGCTTGTCTTTGTTTCCAGTAGTGATGCTTTTTGAATGAAAAGAGGTTAAATTTCATCTCATTTTTTATTAATTATAATCTATACTTTATCTTCTAAATAACAAACAAAGTTTCAATTAAATTTGTTTCCATAATTCAAAAAATAAAAAGAGTGCTCTCAAAAACTATTTTAACTAACTCTCATCTTACCCCCCCCCCTACCAGATGACTCAGCTCACATATATCTGGGACTATTACACTACAGGAGTGGTTTTGATATGTTGATTTACCTTAGGAATTTTTTAAACGTTCATTTTTATGAAAAGCAAATTATCAAAATTAAATAAAATCTTTTATGAGTTACCAATTCTACAGAATGAATAAAATATGTACAAACACTTTGGATGTCATTTTAATAGAGGACTTCCCCTCATTCTAATTTTGTTTCACTCCAAGCAAGGCAATAAAGCCACAAAGATGCAAGAGATTATAGAGTGTTAGAGAATATGACAAAAAGAATGCATTATTAAGGGGAGAGAACAATAAAAGAACAAGAAAGGGATCTTATACACAACAATTTATCAAATGCATTAGTCATACATAGACATAAGTTCAACTACAACTTTGATTTAAAGAATGCCATATTTATTAAAAGAGTAAGTAACTTATTTAGAAGGAAAATTCTTGACAGTGCTGCTATTGAATCTTACCAAAATATAAATCTACACCCTGGGGTTTTTCAGATATCTCCATTATTGAAAGAAATAGTCCTTTTCCAAGCAAACAGACATGACCATAAATTTTTTAAAATATTCAAAGAAAATAGTTAAATTGAAAACCTATTATTTAAAATATGTATGCATAAATCAATCTCAAGCTAAAATAATATAAATAATAATTAAAATATAAAAAATTAACAGTAACTTTTACTCAATTTCATTTAATAGACATAAAAATTATATCACTTAGCATCTTCTGTAATTTACCTTGACTTTCATAGTTCGCCTGCCAGATATTTATGAGTATTCTTAAATTTAAAAAGTCTAAAAAACTAAGACATTATTACTTCTGTTTATAAATACTTGGTGCAAAATAAATTCCCTAGATTTTTGTCCATACACACACACATGCGTGTGCACACACATGCACATATGCACAAATATATATAATTTTCCTTTCATTTTGTTTTCTTTTCATTTTTCTTGCTTTTTTACTTAATTTTCTTTCTTTCTCCCTTTCCTTTGCTCTATCCAATTTCTATATTGCTTTCTCATTCAGAAAGCCTGACTAATTTTAAGCCAGAAGGGTCAGGTATCAAGGTCAAATACTACACTTTGATCTGAGATAGTGGAAAGGTGTATAAGGGTCAAACATAGCAACAAAGAGAATAATAGTATAGTTTCTCAGTCAGAAAGTGTAATTGATTCCATTTCAGAAGAGGTGAAGATTGATCACTACACTTTGATCATGGTCTAGAATGGAATGGTCATCACTCATATAAGCAGACTGAATAATCATATTAATTACCATAGTAATTGTGTAAACATACAATAGGGCCATTGCTCAACTTTTCCCTGAGCAGCCAATGATTATCCATGCTTGCATCTTGATTCTCGTTCATGTTGGTGGAAACTAGGAAAGGTCCACTGCATGCACACAAAGTAATTAAATCTGCTATGTTGATCACTTAGATCAGCTTTTACCCCTTACTGATACTCCCTCATCTATACATCCCAATGTGTAGCTTGCAATAAGAATGAGCATCATTAGGATGTTTCCAAAGGACTGTGCATGTCCACTGCCAGAATTGACTCCCTCAATCCCTAACATGAGTGTTAATATAGACCAACAACAGGAAGTAATCAATGTTTGGTGTCACTACGTCTTTTTAAAGTCCCTCATTTACTCTTCCATTCCCCTTAAGTCAAAGTGGATATCATTTAGAAAATTTCAAAGCATCTATCTGCTGGTTATAAAACAGAAACACTTGAGATTGTGATAAGCTCACACTTTTCTCTTCTACAGATATGTGTCCCATCCATAGCGTCAATGTTGCAAAGACCATCAAAACTTGAATAACATGAATATTTATTTTCTCTATAAATCTGATAAATTCTAAATTGGTTCTTAATTTTTGATTGAATGACTTTTGGAATTCAGAAACGGGATCTCTTGACACATCAAATGCTAAACCATATTTTCAGTAGAATGCAGAATTTCCTGGAATATAACAGTGACAACATGGACAGGTATGGATGAACTTGCATGTTCCCATCTATTTTGACTTGCAAATCCCATTCAGGTTTTCTATTTGTTTATGCTTCTGCATTAAATGTCTCAATTTCTCTCCTCGGAATGATGAGGACTTTTCTGAATAATTCAGATAAAAGTACACGAATAATTTTACGTGTTCATGTGCTGTTCGGAAGCTATGAGCTATATACAAAGGTACAATGCCAGAATATGTCTCTCTCTCTCTCTCTCTCTCTCTCTCTCTCTCTCTCACTGTGTATATATGTAATCTTATAAAATCTTAAAGTGGTAAACCTAATATAAAAGGTAACCTTATGCATAATACATGTGTCTATCTGTATCATTGTCTATTCTTATTATTTGTATCTTGGTAGATCTGAATGATACAGAATCTTAACTGCTCATGCACACACACATGCACAAACATACTGCACACACACACACACACACACACACACACACACAAACATACTGCGCACACACACACACACACACACACACACACACACACACGTACACACGCATGCACAAGACCAGTATATGGTCAAATGAGACAGAATGGGATGATGGAAAGGTCATATTGCAAGTGAAAAGTGTGAAAAGTGTGCCAATTCCGGTGTTCTTATAGATATTTGAAATTCTCACTTTTACCTGAACTACAATATAATTAACCATTGACACATATTGGCAGGAACGAAACAATGATCTCATTGTTATTGTACATTAAGCCAATTCTCTTCTTTTTTTATATGTCTAAAACTAAACAATAAAAAAATTTTAAAATTTTAATTCTTTATATATATCTGTCATTAGTTATATATATATATATATATATTAGGTTACATATATTTTAAAATAAATAAAGCATATCTTCATTTTTAGTTTTTAATTAAAATTATATTTGTCTTAAAAAATTTTTTTTATATTTTGAATCCTTTCCAGTTGTCAAAAATAACCTTTAATATTTTAATTTTTTTTGATTAGAGTTTATATATATATTAAATCCATCAAGACACACTGCTAAAAATATCTAAATTAGTTTTTTTAAAAAAAAATATATACTAAAAGTAATTATCAGGATGTGTTTCAGTTTAACAATATTTAAAAATATAAATTTAATGTTTTTTTTTTAAAATCATGTTATTTATACATACATAGGAAAGGTTATATATATATAAAAGTAAATTTATACTCTTTATTGTAAATTGGTATTGCATATATATATAATTTATAAATATATATATATCTATGATATGGAAAAATAATATAATACTAAACAATGAAAATATTTTAAAATTTGTAAAATAATAAAATTAATAATAAAACCAATATATCCTCACCAACTGATTTATATCTTAAATAAACATTATATAATAATTCAAATGATTGTCATAAAAAATAAAAAAAAAAAAAAAATAAAACCAATTAAAATTTAATAAATATATAAAAAGAATTGATAAATCGTATACATTATTTAAAGATGACGTTTTTTTTTTTTTTTTTTTTTTTTTTTTAAAATTCAGACGACATCCATTATATCAATTCAAATGTCTATAAGGAGAACACCCCCGTGTTTACACCAACAGAATGTATTCCCGGTAAAAATATATATTATTGGATATAGAAAACATTATCAAGATAACACAATTATCATACATTTTGTATTTATATCTTTATTCATTCATAATACATCTAACATGGATTGTAATAAAATAATAAAATTAATAACAAAACCAATTTAATTATTCACAATAACTCCTCCTCACCAACTGATGTATCATGTAAAACTAACATTATATATCAATTCAAATGTCTCTTAGGAGAATGTATCACCAACAGAAAAACAAATATATATATTGGATATATCACTACATTATCAAGACGTCTTACTCTACACATGTCTGACCATTTGTCTATCGCGAGACATTTACACCAACATTCCTTCCCACATTCACAGTATAGAAAAATACTGATTGATAACACAATTATCATACACCAAGGAAATAACAAATTAAAACTACAGATTCTTGAAGCAATCTACACTAAAAAATTGAAGCCAACACAGAACAGAATCAGTTACGGATACTGTAATAATGTTCTAAAATAGCCTATAAAAAGAACAGTTTTCATGCTTTGATATGTGCTTGACTATGACATTCCAACATAAAAGAAAACATTCTATAGTGGATCATTTTTTTCATATTCTAATGAATGCTACAGCATTGCACTTAAATGCAAAAAGAAAAAAGAATCAGTAATGGATAGCTACACATAGTTTTTGCCTTAATAATTGCAACCCTGATGAACTATGTTAGAAAGAGATGGAAATTACATGAAAAATAAAAGGGATTTTCATTGTTAAAATACATTGTTGTAATACATGGAAAAATAATCATGAATATGAAAGGACAATGCTAAAAATAAGCAGACATAATGTTTGAAATATATATATATATAGATAGATAGATAGATAGATAGATAGATGTGTGTGTGTGTGTGTAAACGGTCTAACTGGAAGTGATCCAGTCATTTAATATTAAGAAAAATTTAGTCTGACAAGAGCCTTAGTCCACTTCAAAATACTCCTCTTAGTATATCCCATATCTATCCCATCATCCCTTTCAATTTTTAAAATAGTTTGCAATGTGCTTACTAGGGATTACCATCAGCTGCCCTCATTACAATTCCCTTAATCTCGCTAACAGTCTGAAATATTCTTCCTTTCAATGGAGATTTTCATTTTAAGTAAAGCAACAAATCACAAGAAGACAACCAAAGACATGGAGGCTGACAAACTTGGGTGATGGGATATTTTGCCAAAAAAAAAAATCCTAAATGAGATGAAAACAATGGGGAAATGACATAAACTCTTACTTAACAATATGTAGAATCCTGAGATTTTCTTTTCATATATTCACTTGACAATTTCCTTAGAACAAAGCAACTCACAAATGCCACCTTTTTAGGTGTTCTCTTTGTTGAAGGACTTCCAGAACATGGACTGATTTAGTTGATTCCTAACCAAGTTTGAAGAATTGGTGCTAAACATTTGTCTTGGAATTTCTCAGTCAATCTTCCCTAAAAGACTTCCATAGATGAATGTTAAATGGATCTTTATGATGAATGCAATGATCACACACTACACAAGCTCAACTTGCAACTGGTTCTTGAGATAGTCAAAAGAACAGATAGATATTTTCTAGACACCTCACACACAATCATACATTCACACACACACGTGTGTGTGCGTGTAAAAATTAAGATATTCAGATATTAATAAAATATATCTGTAAAGTCAATATAAGTAAAAGTGTTTTTTTTTTTATATATATATATATATATATATATATATATATATATATATATATATATATATATATATATATATATATATATATATATATATATATATATATATCTCTGTCAACAAAACAGCAATATTTTATATCAATTTAAATGTCCTTTGGAAGATTGTATCTCTGAAAAAGTAAATATATATGTTGGTTTCCTGACAACATTATCAAGAAGGCTTACATTACACATGTTGGATTCAAGTTCTATTGTACAACATTTAAAAAAAACATTCCTGTCCACATTCACATTTTAAAGAAATATTAATTGGCAATACAAGTATACTTCACCATGAAAATAAAAAACAAAAACTTCAAATTCTTGAAGTGCTTGAAATAAAAAAAATGAAACCAAAACTAAATAAAATTAATTATGAATATAGTAACAATGTTGTAAAATGCCTATAAAAGCAATGTTTTGGGATACTCAAACTTTAAAAAAGTTTTTTTTTCAAAAATTGCGGGTTGAGTATTTTAAAACATTAACAATAAAAAAATATAAATTAAGTTACCTCCCTTACATAATCTGATTGTAATAACAAATATATCCTCAAAAATAATATTATTAATTATAATAATATCTTAAATATTAATTAACAGGTGATGAAAAAGGGCTTACTTAAGAAAATATCCAACATGGAAGGCTGAATCTCTACAACTGCCTCAAATCTGAGCATTATGTAAGAATGGTGATATCGCATATTACTCCTGCGGAGTTGTTAAAATGCAATCAAACACTAAATGTACATTTATATCTCCAGCAGCTGCAATCTGTGCCTAAAAGTCAGTTCGAAAAGTGTCCTATGCTCAGCAATAGAGAAAATATTGTTGTTCCCAATGAAAACGAGGGTCAGATACAACAAGAATGACATATGAAAAACTTTAGAACCCAGGTGGTCTGCATTACCTCCACCTGTCGTATTCATCTGACCTTTTGCATTAATTGATTTTCTTTTTCAATTACTATAAAATGCTTGGAGATATGTTGGCATAATGGATAGCTGAGTTCGAATTCCAGTCAAATCCATTACATTCAATTACGTGTTAATACCCTTGGGAAAGGTATGAATCCTCTTCTTCTTCCCTCCAGCTATGGGTAAATAGCAGGACAGACTAGGCTCTATAACCTTGGATGGCAACTGGTCTACTACAGAAAGTAATGGCAACCTACTGTGGAAAAAATCTGCCTCGTCAGTCATGTATCGAATGATATGTAATCACCTAAGTGTGTATCACGTACGGCAAATAACTGACTGATAAAATGCTTTGATGGTAATGTAAACAAGATTCTATGTCTGTCAAAAACTTTTTCACATCAAAAGCTGCAAAATTTGACTCAAACGATATCAAAGAGCCGCCCTGATAAGTGGCAACAAGTTATTGCAAATAAAGGTGAATATAGAATTTTATACAATGTAATTGTATCTGTCAATATTTCTGAGATAAGGTATTGTAATTATTTACACTATTTACATTAATTGGGCTGTTGTCCTCATCTTTGTTGCCATATTCATGACATTTTGGATGTTGTACGTTCCGGCTTTCTTGAAATTTTGAACTG